>CAEGAE010055294.1:0-67208 GCA_903067095.1 Girardinus metallicus | reverse complement strand
TTGTATTAAGAAGCAGTTGAACAGGTGTATTAAATAAAGTGGACGGTGACAAAATATTTGTTTTTGGTGCTGAAGTTGGAGCTGTATAATTATAAAAAGAACATTTTTGTCTCTGCATCTTTTACTATCAAACTGCTGTGTCTCAGCTTCCTCAAGCAGCACTGTCATGTCGTTTTACTCTTTCTTTCACCCTCTCCTTATTTAGCAAAGTTTTTTTCCCTTATTAAGTAAAACTTCTACGTATGTACTTCATGTTTTAAAAAGTGTTTTAAAACATGATGACATTTTGCAAAATGTCACTGCTCTGTGACCCAACCATTGTTGGTTCTAAAGTCTGATTTTTCTGCCAGTTTCGTGTTGAGTTCATGGTGGGCTCACACCAAGTCTGGGGACCCTATGGAGAACTTGCCGATGCCATGGCAGCAAGAAGGGTGTTGATTGGTCATTAGACTCCTGAGACAGCCCCCGCTCCTCACACTTTGTTCATCTCTAAACTCCTCTGCCTCTCTCTTCTGTCTCAGCCACATGAATTTCTGAGTCTTGAGTGTTAAACACAAGGCTTGATATCATCTACTGTTATTTTTAATCAGTTTCCTTTGAACAGAATTGAGGAAGTGTCTTCACTTTCGCGTGGTAATGAGTAGACTTTGAGAAACCCTCTAACGAGAGCAGGGTTGCAGTCAATCAATAAAGTAGTCTAAAGTTTTAGTTTGAGATATTTTTTAGTCTGCTGTTGAAGTCAGAGGATATTTTTGCCTAAAGGCTTTTGAGTTGTGCATCTTGCTTTGTGATTTTGTCTAAATGGCATAAACATGATGTATTGTGCAAACGTAATAATTTTTTAAGATTCTACCTTTGTCAAAGAACTCTTAATGAGTAAGAAGTTACTTCATGTGTACTGGGGTGTAAAATGTTATGATACATCAGCCTGTTGCTTTTAGCAACTCTTTAACTTGGGAAAGAGAACATGCTATTTTAGTGAAATAGAATGAGTTATTCTTTATAACTCAGGAAATTGCTACAGCAGGGGTGGCAAAGTCCTTCCTGCAACTTTTACATTTGTCCCTTCTTCAGTTCGTCACCAGGCCTCTGAAGAGCTGAAAGGGAAGGAATGCATGTAATGTTTGCAAGTTAGTTGCTCTAGTTGAGTGGACTTGGCCTTCACTGGGCTACAGGAAAACAACTACTAATCTAAACTTCCTATATCTACACTTGTTTAGAATTAAAACTACTTGAGCAATAGACAAGGGTAGACCAGGACCAGGGGGGTCAAAGAATCTCCATAACTATCATCACATGCATTGCCAAGACACCGTTTTGGAGTCAAAACAGGAAAAAGCCTGCATTGTTCTGCGTCACAAACAAATGTAAGCTTTGCTGAACGATACTCACACTTTACTTGTAATCATTTACCTGTAATCATTTAGTCAGAAGAGACCAACATTAAGCTTTCCAACACCTAACAGTCCAGCTTAGTGCAGCAAAAAAGAAGATAAAAATGTGGAAAAACACGGCATGCTGACTTTAAGTAGGGCAGAAGATCTGTGATGCTGTGGGTCTCTTTGTCTTCCAAAGACCCTGGGAACCTTATCATTATCCACAACATCAGCAGCTGTATTTCCATTCGCCTTATACTTGTACAAATTGGAATTATGAAAATAGATTTGCTTAATGGAAATAAGCAGATTAAAAAAAAAAAAAGTAATGTTTTTCACTAAAAAAGATGTTTGCATTAGGATGAGGTGGTTTTTCGGCTGTATTGAAATTAGTGTATTCTGCAAAACTACAGTGGAGATACTTTTTTTGCAACACACAAGTTATGTGATCAACAACCGGCTGTTACTACTGGCAGAAGAGATGAAGGAGGCGACAGGAGGATGATAGGGCGGCATGTTTTTTAATGACTTGTTGCATGAACAAGCTTATTCATGTGTGATTTTAATTGCTTTTCTTTTTTTAAATGAAACACCGCTAATTGCAGAACTAGCGCAAAGTTTTGCGCACACTTGTATGGAAACACAGTTATTGATTGGAACTATCTGCTTATTGGAAGTTTTCTGGTGGCTTCTGGTGGAAAACTGATCTTGGTATATAAATTTTAAGGCTTTTTGAAATATTTTTATGGTGTTATACTGAAGACTAACTCCAGTAAGAGCTCTTGTTTAAGTCTTGATTGGAGTCCTCACTCCCTTATTCACTCCTGCTTGTCAAAACAGAAACTATACAATGAATTTCTCATATTTGCAGGTGTAATTTCCCTGAGAGCAATCATTTATGTTTTGCTTTTTATATTGGTTTAAAGTTATTCAAACTAATCGTCTGTTCTGAAACTACTAGTGTCTTTTTTATGTTGCATCACCCACGTCTCTTGCTTCTTCCTCTGTGATCACACTACTGGTTAAAGAGTGACGAGTTGCAAACCTTCTGTCTCACCTTCTGATGACTTGTAATGACAGAGAAAGAGACTGTTGATGATGAGAGCGTAGAGAGGAAGGAAATCATTCACTCTTGTGGGACTTTTCTAAACTTTGCAGACGTATAGTATTTACAATACAAACACGGTGCTAAGTTTTGGCCAGAGAATGAAGAGGGGAGGCTAAAAAAAGAAGCAAATACTCTGCTGGTGGTAACATATAAACTCAGAACCAATACGCAGAGGTTTATTGGTAGAGCCTTCCCGCTCTCTGATGCAGCACTGAAACTCCAGGGGAACTGTATGTTTCGGTTGTGTGTGGATACAGTTAGATTCTGTGTTGTCTGTAGGGGTGTGTGTGTGTGTGTGTGTGACTGCATCTATAAAATTGAGACTCAGAAGCTGGGAGAACTGCAGGAGGCTCATCTGAATTCACTAATGCTGCCAGACTGGAGGGGGTGTAGATGGTTAGGGAGGGAGGGGGGATCATGGAAAGACTTCTAGGCACTGACACCAGCAGGCTATTTTTAGACTTCCCCTTTTCATGGGGAAAGAGTGGGGAAAAGTAGGAACCCGATCAATAATTTAAAATGAAAAGATTTTGATGAATGCAGAAGAGTTTCATCACATTATCCCACTTGCAGTCTTGCAACAGTCTTCTTGGTGGCTTGTCTTTTTTTTTTTGTTTGTGCGTTTCCTCCATGTACTGTGCAATTTTATGGGTTGGCAGCTGGATTTATTTTCCTGTGATCACTGTTGAATTTTATTTCTAAAAATCTGTGGCAGTTTTATGCACTTTTAGGATGGACGTTTTTATGAGGCCACAAAAATGTCCATCTGCACGGCGCTTCAAGAACAAAAAAAAAACGTTGTTGCTATTGTTTTTCATTCATACAAGTCCTGTCAAAATGTGACAGATGATTCAGTATATGCCGTATGCTTTGCACAGCAGATGGTGCAAGTGTATGCTGTTGTACTCCAACAACTGCGTAAAACCTGATTTTCTGAGTCAAAGCACAATAATTGGCAGGTACTTATGTGTGTAATACCAGTGTGGCCTAGTTTAGCCCACAAACGAACAGGATTAGCTCAGCCTTTGCTTTAATATAGCTTTGGTGATGATAATCTGTGCTAGTCTGTTAAATTGGATTTCAGGGAAAAAAAGATGTTGACTTTTATGATATGTCATGATAGGATTTGACTGAGTATGGATTTCATTCATTTTTTTCCCCCTTGTCTCAAATTGAGATCTGGGCACTTACAGAGGCGTCAAGATAAATAAAAATCTTGTTTAATAAAAAAGCACACCAAAAAAGGAAGCACTAAGTTGGTGAGAATTGAGCCGACAGTTGCAGAAAAGTGATCATGTTTCGTTTTGCGTTAGTGAACTCAGGCATACACAATATCCACCCAAGATAAAAGCAGTTTATTGTAAAGCCTGGACCTCAAATATGACGTTAGGATTTGTCCAGTGAGGGGGAGGAAGTCAGGAGAAGCTTTATATAGGTACATTATCTTTGATACATAGCAAACTGGCACCATACTTGGATATTTAGGTGTTCTGTGGTGATTCGGGGCTTATGTAGTTTACATTTAAGTTGCACATGACCACTTGTGACAAAAAATACAGTTTAAAATGCAGAAATTAATTAGCCTCTTTTGAATGAAGTTCTCAAATAACAGTTTGAAATAAACCACATCATTCGATACAATAGTTTATCTGAGTTACCTGAATACAGACACATTAGAACACTGTTCAGAGAGGAAGGATTAGAACAGCTGCCTATTAAAAGTCACCTTTTTATTATTTTATTTTATTTTTTTTACAGAACACAGTTTTTACCGTAAAACATTTTGTGTTCTGTTAGAATAAATACAGTACAACTCAGACAGAGCTTTAAGCAAACTTTATACCGCAATAGTCACAACATTGGTCATTTTAAACATAAGTTAAACAAGGAATAATGCATCAAATGTTTTACTCATCAGAACAAGCTTAGTTGTTTTTTGAGAACTGTAGCCAGACTTGAACAGAGCCGTAACTCTATTCAACTATCTATTTCCTCAGCTCTCAGTTGTGATGAATTCACGGAAGAAGAGATTAACGGTTCTATTAAAATTATTTTTAGCATCCTCCCAAACATGCTAACTAGGTGATGAGTCAGTGAGGTTGTGTGAGGTAGCAACAACTTTTAGCCTGGTTTGATCTAGTCAAGTTTATTTGTATAGCTAATTATAAATTTATTTGAGATTTCAGAGTAATAAAACATATTAGCATAAATCTAAATGTCCTACTTGTTAGAACCCATCCCAGATTTTTTTTAAGTTGGCTTCCCTTTGGCTAATACTATAACTAGGACTGATCTGGAATGTATGAAATTCAGTGTATTGTTTGGGTTGAATTGAGATAATGTCATTCTGTATTTACATTTAGTGTATTTACTTTGTAAAGGCTCTTGAGATGACTATTGTAGTGAGTTAGGAAATTAATCTAATTCAGTTAGATTAGATAAATTAATCTAATTGAATTTGATTTAACTTATTTGTACGAAAATAGCTGCACATTTTTTTTTTTTACATGTACTAAACCTTTTTAACTATGTTATGAACTTAATCACTCTAATTTTTAGATTGCATTTATTTGCACAGTGAGAAAAAAGCATGGCTTTGTTAAAGAATGAGTCCCAGTTACATTCTGGTGTCATTGGGCCGGTGCCAGTTTATTCTATGAAAGATGAATGACAAAAGATGAAAATGTGTTTCTCTCGCCTATTAAGAAAATCAGCCTCTTTACTGACATGATATGAGGACGGGTATCTGGACATGTAGACTTCCCTTGTCCTTTAAACCTTAATTTTATGGTCAAGGCCAAATCCAAGCACAGCCAGCAGTGCAAGCCGACTGTCTGTGCTGTCATTTCAACTTTCATTCTTGATATTTACATGTCAACAGCGATGCCCTCAGGCTACGTCTCGCCACTCGAGGCTGCTCCTAGTTTGCTAACATCAAACAATTACCGTAAAGATGAAGGCGTTTACACGCGTGTGGTACTCCTACTGGCCCCTAATTTGGGTTCTGGCCTACTTTTTTAGGACGGAAAAAAAATAGGTCAATCTTGATGCCTCTGTAAGTGTCCAGACCTTTTACCGTTGCAGACTGTAAAATCACTAAATCAGTCTTTGTTTGTGTATCTGCATAAAAACACTTTTATAAATCCCTCTCCTTCCAGTAATCATTAATGTCTCAACTGCACAGCTTTTTTTTAGTGAAATCTTTTGTTAGACATTTCTTTTTTGTATTAATTCTTCAAGAGAAATCTTAGCTAAAGTGTTGACATTTAAGACTCCAGTAAGTCTGGCATCACTTAAGTTAAACTGTTGTTCGTGTTCAGCTGTGGGGAATTAAAAGGTTTGATTTACTTTGCACTGTTCTTTGAACACCCACAAATGCACCAGTGTTGGAGCTTCAAATTTTCATTGCAAATTTTAGTGTGAATTTCTGTGTACAAAGTTTTTAAGACATGTTTAGTTATTAACTGATGTTCCAGTGTAAGGCAAAAATATCTAGTCATATTCCATAATTTATGGTTCTGATGAGGCTCGTTTATAATGTTAAAAAAAGGATAGGAACTTTAATGTGTTTAAGCTAATTACATTGATTTTGATGTCTTAAAAATTTTAATTCAATTTATCACTTTATTTTTTTTTTACATGCAGAAGTCCTGGGCTGGAGTCTTTTATATTGTATTCATTCATGATCAGGAAAGCAAAAAAGTTCTAATCCTGTATCACAATTTAGTAAAATACATGTATCCATGGTTTCATTATCTGATACATGAACTTCAATGAAGGCTATTTATCTTCAATGAATCAGTCAACAGGATGAATCAGTCCTGCCTTCTGCAATCTGGAGCAGTGCATTAAAAACATCCACCACATTTAATCCTTCTTTGGAATTGCCATTCCAATTGTGGTTTTTCTTAATCACCAAGTGTTCTTTGGTAAGTTTGACAAGTATCTGATCAAGTCACAACCTGAGGCTCTCTGTTAGGAAATAATTTTATCTCTCTTTGATCACTTTTGCAATTGGAAAAACATCTGCTGTGTTTGCGTTTGAACAAAAGACGACTCCATCCGCCTGTAAAAGCGGAAAGAACTCTAAAAAAACTATAGTCCTCTGCAATAATCAATAATCACAAACAATTTTGATCTAAGATGAACTTTTCAATTACCTTCTTCTTGTCTGAGTTAGCGTGGAGCGTTGTCATCGTTTCATGGTCCTCTGGCTTACAGAGGCACGATTCTATCAGCCGTTTTACTTTTACCGCCAGGTGGAAACACTTTAGTATATTGCTTCTCATTTCCTTCATCTTTTAAATATTCCAGATTAGATTTACACAGGTTGAGTATTGTGTGGCCGATTTTAAAGCCATTTTCTCTTTAAGGCAGAAGGTTGATCTTACATTTATAGCTCACTTATTTGTGTATTTTTATGGGTTCACAATAAATTGTCTGACTCCGGGTTCCTGTGTTCATTTTGTGTTCTTCAGACTTAGCATTTGCATAGTGTTTCCACAAACTCAGAGCAAAGTTTGAGTTTGTGCTGTGCTAGATTGCATAATTTTGCTCTGCAAGTTGTTTACACTGAAAAACTGGCTTTTCAAGATTTCTCCCTGATTTGTCAAAAGTTTGATCAGAGTATGCTTAAGTAAATTAATTACTGGTTTAAATAAAGTTTTAATACCTCATCTGTAAAATTATATACTTCTTTGTATTTAATTTTTCCCTTTGGTTTTAGATTTACATTAAGCTGAACAGCCAAATTTGATGAAAAAACCCAGCATGTTTATCTCCCTTAAGTGTAGTTTGTCAAAAGTTGACATGCAGTAGTTTTCTACCAAATTACATGTAAGAGTGGCTCATTCTTGTGTGTGCAAAGCTGCATTTTGGTGATGTTTTGCCAGTGTTTTTCTGTCAGTGCGCAGTCCATCAGTCCTGCAGCATGCCAAGGCCCCTGTGTATATGTTTGAGTTTAGGCAGTGTTGTACGCTTTTAACAGATCCAGGTATGTTACCATCCCTGTGGAAGGATTGGCTGACTGACTCACTGACTGCCTGACTGAGAGCTGTCTGTCTGTCAGCCTTTGCATGTGAACTTCAAATCGCAGCTCGGCGGCACTGAGCATGTAGCCGCCAAAGGCAAGGCTTTACAGTGTCATCAGCGCCACGCGGCTGCCTCTGGGTGCTGTGCCATGTGACATTAACTGAGATCGATCCCCTCCACATCTCAAGGAGCTTCTGTGCTGCACACGGCGTTTTCCCTTAAAAACAGTCGTCTAACAAAGACCTCAGCAGCAGCTTTTAGCAAATTACCAAGCAAACCCTTGAAACGTTCTGTGATAGACAAACACTAAAGGTGCATAATGGTTTAATAATCTTAATTAAACGGAGTCCAGCTTTTTTCAGAATTTATTTAGCTGTTCTGTGAGGACTGTGTGAGGTTTCTTAGGACTCATTAGTGAACAAGACACATAATGAAGGAAAACTAACACACAATGTGGTAAAGATTATAGATTATCGATCGATCCAATATTAAAATCTGTATCGGTCTCAATTTTTCTACAGGGTAGTCATGATTTATTGATTTTACATTTTCTTAGAATTCCTAATTGCACTTTGAACCATTTGAAAGAAAGTGTGTCAGTCTGTTTTTATACATTATTTTTCTCATGTTCATTATTATTTATTAGATCCTCAATCAGGCACACCTGATCTTTTTGGGAAAACCCCAACTTTAGCAACACATAGCTGATGTGCAAGGAGAGCTGTAATCTTTGTAGCTCTGGAGGCGCTCACCCACAGCTCAGGTGGGTGAATCTCTTGAGATGACAAAAGTGAATCATTCTCTCCACAAGCATGGCCTTCAAGAGTAATAAGAAAAAAAACAAATTCTGAAAGAAAGCCATAAGATGTCTTAATTTGCAGTGTCATCTAGAGGACAAAGCAGACATGTGGAAAAGGCTCCTCTGATCAGATTAGAGTACATACAAAATCTTGTGTGGGTTGGAAAACCTGCACTGCACTAGGTGCACTAGGCCTGAAACAATTAATTACAATGAATCGATTATTGAGATAATCGTCAACTAACTTAGTAGTCAATTAATTACCTAAAGTACACAGACTCTATAAATGGTTGTGGCAGCGTTATGCAGTGGGAATTCTTATCTTCAGCAGGGAGAGGAAAGTTGGACTGAGTGGAATGGAAGATATTTGGCGCTAATAGAGAAAAATCATGGAAGATGCCTGCTAGAGACTGAGGCAGGACAGAAAATCCACCCACAGCTTCAATGGACTAAATAACGCATGAATATTAAAGCATATTCATCTGTCAGAATGTCCTAGCCAAAGTCCAGACATAAATACTTTTGAGAATTTGTGTCAAGACTTAAAAATGCATGTTCAAAGGAGCTCTCCATTCAGTGTTAGTAAAAACGATGTAATTTTACAAAGAAGAGACTGAAATTTAAGTTTCTAGATGAAGTTTCTCCAAAACAACTAGCAAAATTTGATTCTACAAAGTATTTATTTAGGGGTTCTATATACCAATGCACATCACATTTCTGAGATTCTTAGTTTGTAAAAAAAAAATAAATAAATAAAATTAATAATGTACAATTTCCTTCGACTTAGTAGTTATGGACAACTTGTTTTCTGTATATTGAAGTTCAAGGGGTTTAAATACTTGCAAGGAATTATGTATTATGCACATAAAAAAAAATCATCCCTTTGTATATTAATGTAGTCACACCAGCCCTCTCCTTCACTTTGCCTTTGACTGAGTTCATAGAGCTGTTATTTGTCTTTATTTTCATAGATGTTTTGGTGAAAGCAGATGGTTGGAACATATGCAGAGACATATGCATTTACATAAAGACATGTTTCAGCTAACTAGCCAGCACCCAGCACTGAGTTTACTTGGTGGCACTCCGGCCAAAACAACGCAGTTTGCTCCTCTGTCACGTGTTTGTAAATAAAAATGCAGGTCATATCAGGTTATATTTTAATGTTTAAGGCCTGAAGCACTACAGAGTAAAGTGAGCGGATTCTACCCATAGAGATGCCGTTTTAGTTTATGTTCCTGTTTAAAGGAGGACCCCCTCCTCTTAACAAACACGCTGTGTGGTGGCTGTGTTGAAGATGCAGTCATGCGACGCTGGTGTTTGACATAATGTTGGACCAGTATGGAATCTGACTGGGAATATCAACGCTGATACGTGGTGATACAGAGAGGCTGTCACAAAGGTTGCATCCATATGCTGTGCCACTCATTCGTGAAGCTGTGAAATTGGGTTGCATCCCAACTAGCCTGGAGACAGTATCGCTTTCACTCCTCTCATTCTGTCTCTCTCACTCTCTCTCTCCACCTCTTCTCCACCCCCTCTCTCTCTCTCTCTCTTTCTCTCAGCTCATCCTACTAAAGCATTTTTCTCACATTGCTGGGGAAGACGGAACAACTAATGTGGCATTAATAGGGTCACATCATCTCCATGCAGCTCGGTCTTTCTTCCCCTTCCAACTGAGACTGTTGTTTATCTTTTTCAGATGTATCTGTAGAGATGGCTTGGAAATCCCTCAGGCCAGCATCTCTCACATGTGAAAGCTGCCAGTTGGGTTTTTTTGGCTGGCAGCTCAGACTCTACCTTAGAGGTTGTTTTTTCTCTTTGTTTATTCAAAATTTTAAGCATTTGGAGGCAAATCTAATCCTGTGAAAACGGAGACCTATTTATAGATCTAATCTAGATCAGCTTTGTGATTCATTTGATGGTGCTTATCTAAAAAAAAAAAAAAAGATTTTATAGTGTTGGATATAAATAAAACTGAAAATTAAATAACGTAAATATGGTAAATGACTTGAATCCAGGTATGTCTTCTAGAGGACTGGGTTTTTCTCTCTCACTTTGCAGTCCTTACTTTAACAACATAGTGTGACCAATCAAGATTAGTAAATTTAAGGAGCATGTCATAGTTTTAAGATGTGTCTGAAAACATCCAAAATCAGCATGAAATGTAATGCCATTTGCAGTACGAATCATGATAGGCAAATTGAAAAACCAGTTTTAAACGTCCCTGAGTGTGTTTTTCTTTCTGCTGGCCTTTGAAAGATGCCAGTTAATCTGCTTACTCCTTTAATTGTGAGCGGAGGGGCCGGGCCTCCTCCCGGCCAGAATAAGACTGCTGATCCAGAAGTAAAACGATGACCACCGCACTTATTCCTCCCTTTAGGTTGTTCAACCCCCCTTAGTTTTCTTTAGCCGCCCCTCGTCTCCGCCTCCTCCAGCGTTGCCTCCATCAGAGGAAAGAAAGCTTCTTCTTTTGACAATAGACATTTTTTGCCATATGTTGGCTTGACATCTTCATCAGGTTCACAGCAGGTTACCTTAGTTAACTTTCACTCCACTGCCTGATGGGATTTTCTCCTCCCGATTCTCCAGTCGGCCCCGGCTCAAAGTCTAGACGGCCTCCGAGGCAGAGTCCCTTTAGCCCCCTGTCCACAATGGCCGTATTGTGGACGCTTAGTAGTGCTAGCTTCCTCCAGTTATAGCAAACAGGCTAGTGCTAAAACAATGCTTTTGTCCAGGGGCATATGAGGGGGGCCTAATCCACTACATACTGTGAAATAAGTCTCTGCCTGAGATGAGAGCGAGCGAGAGAAAGTGAGTGAATGAAATCTTTGCCAAGGAGGTTAGAGTGCAGCAGTTTAACCCCTGGCCACGAAAGAAGGAGGAGAGGAGGCAAAGGGAGAGGGAAGAAAAGTGGAACAAGAAGAGGCAGGCGCTACATCCCTTCATCTCTGCAACACGGATGGAGGAGAGGGGCTGCCGGTGGCTTTCTCAGTCTCTCTTCTCACCAGAAGAGCTGCTGTTCGCCATATGGGATTTGGCCTCCCTTAACAAACAGGCCTCCTATTCACTCACATTCAGTCGTCGATGGAGAAAAAAGTGCATTTTTATGCCTTTACAACACTGCATGGCCATGAGGGCTCCAAGTCTGTGTTTGATTCACATAGTATAGAGAATTATAAACCAAGAGCTTTCATCTAAATGTGTATTCACACTGGATTTAGAGTTGGCTCTTTTTGTGCTTCACTGAAGTCCCAGTTTTAAAGTGCCTCTGTTACTGGTGATCATATGGAAGTACAGAGCACAAATCTGCCTCTGGTCCGTGGGCGTATTCCACGTTCATCATATGCTTATTCCAGTTGTTTGAAAAGGATATTTTTATCCAGCACTGTGTCAGTCAAAGTTAGTAGGCATGTTTTTTTCCTCTCTCTTTCAGTGACAAAATGACTTCAAGTTGAATAACTCGACGTGCAGCGCTGGGCAGTGTGAGGTTTCTGACACACTGGTAAAATGTGCCAACTTTTTCCTCCAGCCAGCAGCATTAGGAATGACATCCTCTGCCAGCAGCTTCTTTTTGGCCTACTTGAAAATCCCAAGAAGCACAAATTTATGCCAAGACGAACATGCCAACGTTTCTCATTTAGAGGCAACAGACAAAGATTTGTGGGGAAAATGAAAGAAAAGGGAGGTAAAGCAGCAGGTTTATTTCGTCTCTAATCTTAGAGTCGATATACAGTAGATGAGTGAGATGGGTTGCAGCTAGAGATGCACCAATAAGGTTTCTTTTAACCAATAGCAATTTTTATTTACTTATTTATTGCATTACAATACATGCGCACGACTCATGTGTTTTGTAGAAACTGATAAATAGTTCAATAGCATGGCACATTTAAAGTATTTTAACCAATCCCAGTATAATTTTATTGAGTAACATTGAAGAATAACTGTGAAAAAATACAAAGTTGTTTTAGCTGCACATGAGGCAGTGCTCTAAAATATAAATGAAAAGTTTAGATGTCACCTGGTGGGCGGGTCTGTCAGTCACCCCAGAAGGGGAAAACCAGCAGGGGAAAACCAGAAGGGGAAGCTGATTTTCACATGTTTACGGAGGCAGATGAGATCGATGGATAAGATCGGTTTCTAATACAAGTGTCAGCCGATCACAAATTATCCAAAATTAAGAAAATTATTACCAGTTGATTGATCAGTGCACTCCTGCTCCTAACAGTCCTTTGTGGTATGAATATTGCAGATTGATGTTGTGATGTTGATATTAATTTGATGCATTCCTGGAAAATATTTTAATTTTTTAAAATTGTTTTGCATTATTTACTTTTTTGATTGATAAATAGGGCTGCACAGTGGTAGTTGGTAGAGCTGTTGCCTTGCAGCAAGAAGGTCCTGGGTTCGATTCCCGGCCCATGGTCTTTCTGCTGTGTTCTCCCTGTGCATGCGCGGGTTCTCTCCGGGTACTCCGGCTTCCTCCCACAGTCCAAAAACATGACTGTCAGGTTAATTGGTTTCTCTAAATTCTCCCTAGGTGTGAATGTGTGTGTGCATGATTGTCTGTTTCTGTGTTGCCCTGTGACCTGTCCAGGGTGACCCCGCCTCTCGCCCGGAACGTTAGCTTGAGATAGGCACCAGCAACCCTCCTGACCCTAGGGACAAAGGTGTACAGAAAATGGATGGATGGATTGATAATTAGCAAAAGGGTAGAAATAATTGTGAGATGATTGATTGGTTCATTTTAGAACCAGTGTCTGTTTAACGTGTTGCAAATCTAATTGTTTTGTAGCTTTCACGTATTATTTCTAATTACCGGCTGACCCTCCCGCCTCCGGCTTTCAATGACAGGCGTGTTAAAAGTAGCCAAAACATTGATTTTTGAACCATATCAGCCACCCAAGCCCCCTCCACCCCTCTTCCCTCACCAGTATCTGTGTCATGGCTCAGGGCTGCCGGATTGTTGCCCCCACTGTGACTGGGAGAGGTCAGCCATGCTTGAAGCCCTCAGGGATCAATGGACAAGTCACTGTACTGTAAATACTCACTCCTGAGTTTGCTATCCATCTGTAAACACATATCTACTCATGCAGTACACATTTTCACACATGCTGCACGCAGGCACCAGTGGTCACTTCTTGAGCTTTTTCGTCACATTCACCCACCTCGATTTTCCTGGGTGTGAATGCAGGAATCTAACTCTCAATAGGTGATTTCAATTCAATTCTCACCCATTGGATTTGTTTACGCCACACCGGGGTGATATAAGCTATAGGTTGTTTTCATTCTGTCAGTCTTGCTGCCACTAGTGTCACATAAAATTGACTGTTTTTATGCTGCATCCAACAGCTCTTTATAGATTGTGTCAGCTGTAGAAAATCCAATAAAAACATATTCAGCCTTCTTTTGTTTTTGGCATTGATGGAGGTGACAGAATATTTTTTTCTGAATAAATGTATAATGCAAGTAGGTAAGGTGTGAACGATGGATGTGTGCACAAGCAGCTGCAAAGAGGAATAACAATGTGTGAAAAAGAACAAGAACCTTGTTAGAAAAGTATCAGTTCAATTCTGATGCGCATGTGTTGTTCAAGGAAAGACTTTTGTATAATGCAGATATTTTGTAAAATTTCATATTTCCATTAACTGTACAGATTTATTTTTGACTACACAAGCCTGCACTTGTTCTCCAAAACTTCTGCTTTTCCAGTTTCCAAAGTAAATCTACCTTACCTAGGCTCTGTGTAAAAGTTTTAACGGACTAAATGAGGCATTTTCAGAGTTTGTGACACAGTGGAATGTAAGTTTCTGGAAACACAAAAATGGCAGGAACACATAAAAAAGACTAAATGAGGCATTTTCAGCCTCAACTTGGATCTTAGGCAAGTTGAAACATTCACTGATGATTCAGGCTGCAAAAGAGAGCAAGGTAACAGGAAAACCAACCATATTTTGGCAAATTTGCCCTTTTATTCTTTTTGACCTCTGTCAAAAAGAGTAAAAATCCTGTATTTGGAAATGATGGTTTTCCTTTTGGATAACTCAGTATGCCTGCTGTTTTAGTAAAACTAGCCACAAAATGCACTAATCAGTAAAATAAGAAGCTAAAGACAACTGCAACATTTTCTCTTTGTTTTGAAATAATAGTAAAATGCTTTCTCACATGGTGGGATGCCATCTTTTCCTCAAACATTTTGGATCATCAGGTCAAAGCTTATGCAAAAAACAGAAATCCCTCACAAAACTTGGATTTCAATTAAATTTTACCTTTTGAGCAGAAGAAACAGCTGACGTGGACATTTCAAAATTGTGACAGCTAAATATTGAAGATCTGTCGTGGTGACATTTGTGCCCCTCGGCAGAGCAGCAGGGATCTCTTCACCTCTGTAACCTTCAACTTTCAGCTTTAACCCCTTCAGCGTCCTTCCTACACTCACCATTCGCCCAACACCTTCAACGGGAGGGGTGCATGTAGTGCGAAAAGTAGAGAAAGAGGCAGGGGGGTGCAAACCTGAATATGACAGACATCTGGAGGTATTAGGAGGGGAAAGAGTTGTGTTGTAAAAGGTCTTAGGTAAGCATGGCGGAGTGATGCTTACCATTTCAGGAGATGAAGACCTGAAATGAAGCAGAAATATGAATTAACTGAGAAAAATCACGGAGGGAGAAGATGGTGACAAAAGACAGGGAACTCAGAAGAAAAATTAATAGCAGTTGAAATAGGAGAAATAAGCTCCTGACTGAACCTGGAATGAATGGGATGAAAAGGCGACATGTATTTACATGTTCATGTTAAAGCTTTTTGTTAGACCTGCAAGTCCTGATATACACCAGCAGGAAAAAAAATGTCTGTTCTTGGGTAAAGGGCAGATATGAAAAAAAAAAAAATCCTATTTTGGCTTAATATTATTGCTTACTGCAAGCAAAAGAATTCCTTACTGTACTTTCCTTCCTATGTAAAACAAAAAAACACATCAAAACATAAAGCCAAGATATTATCAAGTTGTTAAGTTATCAAGAAGTTATGTCAAGACATTTCAAAGGTAGGAGTATTAATTTTCTATCTAAAATTTATCAGAAAGAAAATTGTTGAAAGGACAAAGTTTAGAAACTTTGTTGATGTAATCGCGATGCAGGCAGTGCATGCGTCAGGCGCTCCATTGATTTGGTAGGAAATCATATAAACTTCTGAAGAGTTCCCTAAAAGGTTCTCAGCAATCAGCTTTGCATGTTTCTAATACTGTTTTTATTCTGCTTTGCACCAGTTTCATAATCAATTTCAAATGTGTTTTTCAATTGCATGATTTAAATGTGAAGTTCTGGATTAAACTCTACATGACAAAGTGGGTTACCTCTCTGGGTCTGTTAGTTTGTCTGTTTTTTTCCTCCATCCATCCATCTGGAACCATGATTATTAAAAAACATGAGTTGGTTAAGAGAGAGACAGTATTTTAGAGCCATGTTTGCTCAATTTTGTTGTACCTTTTTTCACAACTTCATTTTGTGTTAAGTCACGTTCTCCAAATTGGTGTCCACCATTTAAGCTGTGTGTTAAAAGCAATAAGAAACAGGAGTATAATTATATTGGTTCTTGTTAGTGGGACCCCCACGCAACTTTGACTGCTAAAAGTAGCTGCTCTGCACAACAAACCTCCATGTTCCCATGTCTTCTCGGGCACTCTCTCGTCTCCAGACTTCCTGTCCCTCTTCATGTCTGTCATTCATCCCCAGCAAGCGTCTCCATTCTCTCACCCACTAAATCACCATATAATAGCCCTAACTGTGCCAGATCATAGGGTAGAAAGAAAGGGGGTAGTCATAGTTGGATTGCTGAGCTTTGAGGTCTGGTGTTCTTTTTCTTTTTTTTTTTACTGGGCCGCTCTTTTCAGGATGAGACCCATGAAATCATCCAATAGGATTACGTAAGGCACCACGGGTTCTGCTGCCGCTCCATCGTGTACGCTGCCATTGTGTTTCTGATTCTCACAGACATCCTGGGTTGTTAGCCATGAAGCCTTTCCTAACACTGTGTGATTACATGTTGGCTTTTCATTTGATGTCTTCTATTGGTTTTTATTCACAGTTGTTTAAGACTTCTGTTTCTTTTTTATTTCTTCTCATTCAGTTTTCTTTGAGCAGAGATGTAGACGTGTTTATTTTTTACTCTGTAGTCCATCTGCGACAGTGAACTTGGCACACAAAAGCTGGTCTGCTTAAACCGTTGCTGTTCCTGTCAGGGTCACTGGATGAACTCAGAGCGGTGGAAGCCATGTTTACCAGATAACCCCCGTGTTCAGACTATAGCTGGGCGCCCGTCTGCTCTCAAACACATGGCACAAACTGGTTCTATGGTGTGAAAACTCAAACACAAGTTAATATGAATGTGAAACTGCAAATTTTTTCCTTTGTTCCTTTATCAAGTTTTTGTCTAATTTTGTCCTTCTGAAACTGATTTAAGCCTATTGTCATTTTTCTTTACCAACTATATTAAAATATGACGTATGAGAACTTGAGCATTAAAATATACATATATTTTAAACACTGTTAATGCCGTTAAGTCAGTAATTTATAGATATTAGGAGCAAACCTAACATTATGCCACGCACACCTGTTGTAAAACAGGATTTCTTGTTATTTTATAGTAAAAACATTATTAGAGTTGACTTTCTCATCTGGCTTCAGTATCTTATATTGTTAATTATTTAGTGTAACTGAGGTTGACATTTCTAAATCCATGACTGATAAAGCTTGAAATGGAATTAGCAGTGTAGCTTGGCTTTATTTTAATCAGCCTTCCTGTTATCCGCTAAAAGTTATGCCCTATTTAGTTGTGTAGCAGCAGGAATGAAGAAAATACTGTTTCCTAAGGTCTGATTTTGAGCTGGTTTTGGTGTCCTTTCAGTTTCTCATTCCTTTTTTCTTTTGCTCTTTGCCACCATCTAAATTAAGACAATTCTGTAAATTTAGTTACTTTGACTAGTCTCAGCCTTATTTGATCAAAACAGTAATAAATTCCCACAGAGTCTCACCCACTCGCTCAGATATGTGCAAATATCCAGAAATGTCTTTATTCACCTGATCAGCTCCTACTGTTCACTCAAAACAATTGGATAATAACGTTTATCAACACCAGATAAGCTTTCACATCAAACAAAACAGTATTTATTGTAAGTAGGTAATTTACTTGATCTGCAAATCCAATGGTAATCCCGTTTAATCTCTCATTTATGTTATTCTGTTGTTTACTGAAAATAGAAATCAGAACCCTTTTATAGTAATCGACCTTTTGGTTTAAGATTTACATCCCACCAAAACAGCAAAGCTTGCATCAATGTAGGAATAATTAAGCAAATAAACCGGAGTGTGTTATTGTGACTTTGTTAAACGTGCATGATTCGGTGTATAATATCAGCTATCATATCTACACTGAGGATATAGATTTGCATATTTACAACACAGTCAGCCTAGATACTCTGTCTTTCAGCGTGCGCTGCTCCATGTGAGTTTGTGTGCATGTCAGCATGTGAGTGTGTGTGCGTGCACAGGCTCGCAGCAGCCACCCTTGCCCCCACCCCTCTCATTAATATGTATGTGATCTGAGGCAGCTAGCGAAGACGGTGTGTTTCTCACCCGCTGATTAATGCTGTCTGTCAATTACCTCTAGATCCAACCGTGCTGTGGAGCTTCCCCCAGGACCACACAGACCAGGTTGGAACACACTCTTTTTCTTTTTCCACTCTCTCCAAATCTCTCACTCGTTCAGTGTTACAGACAACCTCTACCGCCAACACCGCCACCTCCTCCTCATCCTCCTCCGCCGTCTCTCTTCCTTTTTCCTCACGCCCGAACTCACCCTGCCTTCCTGTGGTAACCTCCCCCAGCACCTATCACAACCACCACTCTCCTTCAGGTGCTTCCTCTCCTCCTCCTCATCCCCACCATCCTTCTCTGCCTGACTGTACGTCTGTGGTTGGTAATGAAAAGCAGTGAGCAGGTCTTCAATAAATGGTGAATCTGTAATTATCATGCAACCGTGACAGGAATGCACACCTCTATTTTCTCCCCCTTTTTTCTTTCCCTCTCCATCTCTTTTTTTGCTTTTTCTCTTCATTCCTCCTTTTGTCTCGTATTTACTGTATTTAGTTTCAGTCTGAAATACATTGTCATCTTTATAAAACAGTTTAAGGTAAGTATTTTCTACTTTGTGCTGCAAATAAAATATTATTAAAAATGTATGTAAATGATCTTATTTTCTGAATTTGTTGATTATTTTTGCGGGCCAGACATGGATCAAAGATTTTTTTCATTCATTTTAGCTGATTCTGATTTTTCAGAGGCTCAAAATCTTAATATATATTTAAAACTGTTAAGTTTGGTTTACATTTTATGCTTCTGATTCTTTGTAGTCCAAAGATTCACTGAACTGATGTGATGTATCATAGTAAGCTCTTGAGCCCTCTGACCTACTGCATTAGAGCTCATAAAAAGATACAAATAAATCATGTTTAATTTATACATACTATATATATGTTACAGTCATGATCATTAATTTAGTTATGTGCAAATTAGTCAAGAAAGAATGATGCATAATCCTGGGATTTTCTTTTACCACTGTTTTGTTTCAGTATTTACCTCTGTTGCCTCCTGTCACTTCATTTAGCTGCACTTACCATTGTTGAACATGAACTCAGCATCATTATATTATAAACAACTAAATAGGACCCAGGAACTAAATTATCCTTCATGCCAGTCACAGATTTTAGCAGCTGTCTCGAGGGGACGGTAAGCGCTCTTGATTTGATCGGATTTTATTTGAAAGGCTTGCTCTTTCCCCCCAAGAAAAATATTCCGCCTCAGCAGGGTGTCTGTTTTATTTTCCCTGTTTGAATTCACCTCCAGAGCAAAACACTTTAGATCCAAGTTGATCAGAATGATCTCACATGCTTTAATATAGGAGTATATTAGTACAACCATGTAAGCAGCACATGAGGGTGAATCAGTCTCCTGTGTGCTTTATCAGCATGTGACAAGTCCTGGTCTGTGATTTGTTGGAGAATTTCAGTATTTGCACTGGTGATAAAATGATGTAGCATATTACATTCATAATATCTACATTCTACATACTACATTCCTTTTTTTTTTTTTGTTTAGAAACCAAAAAAGACAGAAAGGTTGAGTAAGAAAATGGCATGAAAATCCAAATAGTAAGCTGAACTACATTTCAGATCAGTCAGATTCAAGGTAATCAGTGGGTATGTATGATGTCATAAGGCTGAAGGCTTAATTTTTAAGTACAAATAGAGGTGTTCCTACTACTGTATCTAATATTGTTTAATAAAAAAATTCAACATAAATTCAATCAATCACTGAATCTAGTAGCAGTTTTCAAAAACGTATTGTCATTCCACTGACGCTAAGTAGGTCAAGCTGATATTACTAGCTAATTGATCAGACTAACTTGGTAGGCCATTTCTTACCAAGCTAGCCTGGTAAGGTAGTCAGTTTGTAGTTTCAAAACAGCATAAAATTAGAGTGATGGGTGATGCTAATGTTTCCACATCATGACTTGAAATATTTCCAAACTGCTGAATTTCTCTTTTTTGTAAATGGGGAAAGAAGTGTAAGGAGCCCCCTTTCAGCCAGCTGACTGGCAGTCCAGAGGTAAAGGTTTGGGGAGAGGCATTGCAGGTTTTCCCCTATCCACTACACTGCTGTGTGAAACTCTCATCATCTTAAAAGGACTTTGAACTTTTTGAATGTTGTATCTTGGTACCAGTGAACATCACATGCTTAATCTCTATGGGTTTCGTCTAAGTGCAGCAAATGGCAAAAGAAAACCAAGCCATGCAAGTTTTTATTCAGCTAAAAGTGGCCAGAGAACAGAAATCAAAGTATTTGACAGATGACTGTAGAAATAAATGTGCAAGGTAATGTAAACAGGTTCAAAAAACACCCGCTGTAGTTTACACAGCAGTCTGGCACTTAGGTTTAAACAGCTCTACTGCTTCTCTGATCCACTTTGAGGAATAAACAGACTTGTAGAAAGATGCTTCAGGCAATTTATATCTGCCCCACAAGAATCAAGACATGCTATCAGAATAAGACATAAAGAAAAGAAAATGGTTTGAGATTCATACATATCTGAATCTAAGAAAGACGTGTTTGTGTTTACGTGAGCCTCATCCGGCTTGTAGCTCCAACATCTCCACTTCTCTTTCTGTCAGTTGTTTGTGTGCAGAAGATGGTCCTTAAGTTGGCTAGTTAGTGTGCTGTATACAAAGGGATTGGTCTCTTTCCCTCATATACATAAAGGCGGTATTCACAGGCCTCATTACCAGGATTAGGGCTCTTTTCCTCCTTTGTGGAGCTGAAGGCTGGAGTCCTCTAGCCACAGTCTCTGTCTTCTGTGGCCTGAGCTGGCCAGCATATGGCAGCAGCAGCCAACAGTCTACAGAGGGACTCGGAGCTCAGAGCAAGGCCTCCTTTTGTTTAGGCCGTTATTGTTGCGCAGCGTAATGACATTTGTAGGCCGTAGGATCGAGGTGGAGGGGTTAGTCTTCCCCAGGGGAGGGAGACGGAAAGATGGAGGAAGACAGAGCGGGACGGAGGGAGGAAAGGCGTGTAGACAGACAGGAGTGTGGATTATGGAAATATGAATTGATTTTTTTTTTCTGTTCAGTGGTAGAATAGAAAGCTCAAAGGAGAACAGACTGCAGGCTGGCTGACACGCCGGGGTGGTGCTAGGGAAATCTGAAGTGAGAGGGGCTTGCTGCCTCTTTCTCTCTTTCTCTTCCTGTTTTTCCTCGTCTTTCCCCTCCTCCTTCCTCTTTTCCTCCTTTAGCCTCTGAGACTCTCGATGCCCTGGTCATCTACAGATGCCACTTGGATAGAGATGGAAAGATGTAAGAGAGGGAGGGGAAATGAGAGGTGGCTAAAGCATATATTTGAATCATAAGAGGGTTTTTTTTCTCGTCTTTTTTTGCAAATGAAGCAGACAGATGGAAATCTGTCCGTTTTCTCTTAGATCTCATCCCAAAGTTATTGAGGGGAAATCAACAGACAGAACAGACACAGGATACAACCAGTTACATCTAGCTAACCCCTGCGTGGTGTATGCAGCGCTGGTGGCCAACTTCTCCTGTGAAGAACAGATGATAATACGATAAATGCTCTGCAAGCTTCACAAACAGAGGATCATTTGAAAACTAAGGCTGTTAGTATCTCCTCAATAAGACGCTCACACAAACATACACTAATGCAAATAGCTGTACGTTTGTGCTTAAAAAGAAAACGGCGTGATTGGCTTCGGGGGTGTTATTTCCCCCTAGTCTGTGATTATGTTTCACAGTTAATTTTCAGAGTGAAATACACTGATTAGACATAATATTGTGGCCACTGATAGGTTGATGCTGCATTGTGTAGCCCAGTAGCTCAAATTGACAAAGACGTTGATACTGGTTCTGATAGAGAAATACACAATACATTACAGATTGTTGCATTTGGGTCATCAACGACAACCTGCAAGAAACTACCACTGCTGCAGTATGGAATAATAGGAAAAATATCAGTCTCATTTTGTCTTACATCAAGAGTATGGCTAGTTTTTTGTGCATTGCTTGCCTGGAAAACGCATGGCACCAAGCAAAAATGGTTCAGGAATACTTTGGCTTAGTTTTTAAAATTATTAGAAACCTGAAGATATTTGACATGCTTAAAGAAAAGACTGCAGTCTTGCTGTTTATCTAACTTGTCTTCTGTTTGCACTAAATTATGGTCTTGCTTCATGTACGTGTTCTTTCTCTCTCTACACACTTTTTCAGTTAAGGAATTGACATAAAAACTTAACTCTGCGTTTTTTTTATAGGCTTTCAATGTCAATCTGTTTTAAAATCATAAAGTAACTCTAAATGTTTGCTCTCATCCACTTTGTTCAGTTCTTTCTTTTTACCTTCATTTTATTTCCATGCATATGTATTCATCTTTGGATTTACTGTATTTTCCGCCTTGCGTGGTCATCAACCTCCTTACTTCCACAATCCTTATCCTTTTGCCTCACAAAATACTGCTACAAATGCAAATTACACACAAATTACATTTATTTTTCTACCAGTCTGGTAGTATCAAGGGAGGAATAAAGGAAATATTGAATTATAAATAGAATTCACTCCAAGGCCCCACATGAACTGTAAACTAAAGTTGATGTTAACTCTCCGTGGCTATTCCGCAAATTTTACTGTAATAAGGAACCTTTGATCTTGCTGCTGCATACTGCGCCGAGCTGACTGTACGAGACGCTGCTTTCATTTATGCCAAGGTTGCATGTGAGGGTTCGATACTAAAGAAATATCTCTGCTTTGATATGGACACGTACGGCTATGTATAATCAATTTGTAAAGCTTTCCAAAATTTCCCAGTTCCTTTTATAAGCAATTGTTGACTTCCTGTCATGCCGCTTTATGATCTCCGCGAATTTAGAATATGTGGGCTCTGCAGGGAGGAGTCATTGACTTTATCAAAGAAATTGTTCATATGTTTGGAAAACAGGCCTGTAGCTCTTATTTAAGACATGCTGTTTAAGTTTTACATTGGATTTAATCGTCTTAGAAGGAAAAATGCTTCCTTGCTTCTTTAATCATTAAATTCCTTTCTGATTCAAAGAATACAGAGTTTAATCGAGGAGCCAAAATACACACTTGCTAAGTGGTAAATACAAACAAATTAGATCTCACTGTCTGCCTCTACCTCTGACTGTCCCTGACCCGGACATTTTGGCAATAAAAGTGTTTGCTCCAACTACAGTTACGTTGTGAAATGCTCTGCATATGCTTACCTTTTTTGCCTGTGTTGTCAATTTTATTATATTGTCTATCTATTTCTGTTTAGTGATTCAAGTTATTGATTAATTATTCTAAAGTTGATTGATTTTATTAATTGACTACTGATAAATTGATAAGTGACCATTTTCCTAAAAAACCCTGAGTTTTCTCTTGTCTAGGGGGTTGACCGTCTTTCCATAACACAAACGGCTATGTTTTCATAATATACTGGATTTTAAAAGAGCACATAATTATATTTTTTAAAAATATTGTCAGCTGTAATAAATACTGACCGAATAAACAGAGAATTGTGGTTTTCTCACTTTATTAACCCAAGACATATTTATAAAATATAACAAAATAAGAACTTCTTTGGTTGTTGAAAAGAAAAGATGAAAAGAATAAAACGTGAAACACTTAACCCCACATGAACAGAGAGATGTTCACGGCAGACTTTACTTGCCACTCCATGCTAATGAAGTGGACAGAAACTTCTTGCGCTTGTTGAGTGTTTACATTTCTAAACAGAACTGCATAAAGAGCATTTTGCATCCCACACCAGACTATGTTTGAACCGTTTCACTTTCCTGTTGAGGGACGCACCCTCCGCCATCTTTGTTTCACTTACAACTGGATTCATGACCAGTGGCACCCTCTTCAGGGATGGTGGCCAAACTGGAACTCTAAAAGAAGGTCTAAGCAGACGTTATTAGTTAATTGATTGGATTAACTAATAATAATAAACTAATTTTCATCTAGTAATTCACTAGATCAGTAATTAACAGTTATTCGTTATTAATTGTTTACATCCCTATTTCTGCTGTTGCGTCATTTTGTCTAAACCACTAGCCACTTTCATTAGATGTGACTTGAAGCCAAACTGGTTCTTTCAGTTCTGTAAATCCATTACAAAAGCTTAATGTGTCATCAGCCAGACAGAAACACTGAGAGACAGACAAAGACGAGTAGAAGAAAAGAGGAGGACGGTCTCTCGAGGCTTCGTCCTCGGTAGCTCTGAGAGCTGCTCTGACACCACCCTCCATCAGGACAGTCTGGCTGACGCGCTGTGATTGGTGGCTGCAGCTCTGTGGACTGACTCTGGATGGGGGGGGATCCAGGGACAGGGGGTCGATGGGGTTGGTGAGGAAGAGGTGGTCTGAGGGAATGAGGTAATGGAGAGGAGCCCGTGGACATGATTGGTGACTCTGTCCCAAAGGGAGTTGAGTGTTGACCCTGAGGAGAGAAGAAGATGGAGGGTGAGATGTGTTGGTGGAGGAGTCCATGTGGGTGTGCAAAGGTTGGGAAGCATGGGGTCACAGATACTAACCTGAACACAATGATATGTGGGCCTTAGATGATACGCTGCACAGCACCCAAAGGAAGCAGGTGCAAATAAAACAATAGGTACAAGAAAATGTTGTTGAAGTGGTCAAAGGGAATGTTTGCAGTTAAAAGGAAAGCAGCGAAGGTTGTTTACTTGAAGTTGGAGGTTGAGTGACTTGGGTAAGATGAGAGCTATGCAAAATTAAATAACAATTCATTTTTGTTTTCATAAATTATCAGTACTTTATAAAAGCACCATTTTCTGAAAGTTGCTTTCCATATCTGACATTTTTACCCACTCTTCTTTGCAAAAAGCTCAGGTTTAGACAAACTGGATGAAATTTCAAGACTTGCCACAGATTTTAACGTTGATTTAGACTAGTCCTTTCATGTAAGATATCTTTTGTAGCTCTGGCTGAATGGTTAGTGTCATCCTATTAGAAGGTGACTAAAGATACGTGTTGGTGTCATCTGACCAAAGCACCTTCTCCCACAAGGTTGCTTGGTCTTCTTCATGGCTTGAGACAAAGAACAGCTTAGGGTTCTTATGAATTTCTTTTAATAAGACAGAAAGCCAAAGGAAGCCATATCTACATCACTACTCCTTAAATAATAGTTGTCTTGTCAACAGATTCTCCCACCTGAAGTGTGGAGAGTGTGGAGTTGCTGTTTTCATTTGCATAAAATTTAGAAAGTGAATGTATCGTTTTCCTTTTTCTTCAAAATTGACTTTGTGTTGGTGTATGACATAACATCCTACATACACTAAAGTCTGTAGTTGGAACACACAATGTTAAAAATGTGTGAACATTTGAGCAAGAGAAAAAAGAGACATGTGGGACATTAAGGGCACCTGTAGCCACTAAACAATATTGAAAAATTAAATAAGAGAGGCACCTGAAAGATCCATTGTTCTTCACCTGATTCTGCTGTTTGTCAAGTTTTAAGCTAATGATTCTTTGAAAAGTACCTGTTTTCCATATATTATTGCTATTGTAAAAATGTGTATTTGTGCAACAAAATTTTAAATCTTGTTTAAAATTTGCAGTTTGGAAAGCTACCTGCCATTTCTAGACTCTGGTTCCTTTGAGTCCTCTCTAACTGTGACACTGTTGAGTATAAAATAAAGCAACAGCATCAAGGTACGAGGTATAGGGAGGCTGGTTTAAAAAAAAAAAAAAAAAAAAGGATCCTGTCTTACCCCTGTGTGTTTTCATGTGTTGAGAGGTCTAAATGTGTGTGTATTTGTTTATGCCTATAATGTCTCGGTGTGTCACAGGGTCTTGTCTTTCCCCTTCACTGCATCCTGACAGCAGTGTCAAACAAGGCCTCATATGATCTCTGTATGTCTTTGAGAATATATCTGTGTATGCGTCTGGGTTGATATTGTTTTTATTCTTCTCCCTAACCCCTTTCACCTAAGATCCCCGAGGTGTTCCAGGGTCCTGCCTAATGGACAGTCTCGCCCTGCTAAGCTGGCCTTTGACTCGGGCACTGAGCTGGATGCCTAACTAGGCCCCGTTGTTGCTCATGGGTCCTGATTGCGCTGACCTCTGGGGCTGGCTTCCTGGGAGAAGAAGGGTGGTGGAGAGGGAGAAGCAGAGCAGAGGAAGTACTTTTACGCCCCGTTGCTCACATCTCTCTAACATCAACCAGTGACTGGCAGAAAAGAAAGTGGGAGTGTGTTTTGGCAGAAGAGAGAGGAGCTGTTAGCTGCTTGTGTTTCCCAAGCTGCAGGTGAACAGGAGATTAACCAAAGTGTTTTCTGGTTAAGGTATCCCTGGATGCATGTAATATTTAAAGTTTTCTTTAAAAGAGTTTTAATGCAATTTCTTATAGCACAACAGTTGGGCTTTTCAACTTGGATGATGCAAAATCTTCAAGCTTTCTTCTTTTTAATATTGATAAAATAAATCACCACTCAACTGACTGAATCATTTGAATTTGAGCCCTGTTCATAGGTACACATTGCTGGTACATGTTTGGCCCTCTTTTGTCTTCAAAATAACTGTGGTTCTTTGTCCCACAGATTCAATAAAGAGATGGAGACATTATTTAGATATTGAGCATTGATAACATGATTGGATCATTCAGTTGCTGCATATGTATCAGCTGCACATCAGTGATGGGATGCATCACATCCTGAAGGTGCTCTGTTAGATGGAGCTGACTTTGTGTGATGGTGTATCGCACTGCTGTAAGCAGCCGTTAGAAGAGGAGTTCACTGTCTTTCAGCAACAGTAGGTAGGCTGTGCCTTTACATCAGACATCCTTAACCTCCGGGACTTGGACCACCACTGGTCTGTGGTTTGGATAGCTCTGGGCCATATTCAGAAAAGTAAATGTTTTGTAACTTTAATGGTGTTGATTATTAAACTGTGAGTAGTTTCATTTTGAAAAACCGAAAGTTTGTCTGCTTCTGTCTGTCTTGACACGTATAGCAGCTGAGATGGCTCTAAATGACAAGAATATGAGCTGACATGGACCTGAGAGCATTCAGTCCGGTACAGAAATTTGCTGTATGTCCCCTCACCCTTAATCTAGTCAGTTAAAAAGGTATAAGCCAGGTTGTATAGTTGGAAACCCCTCAATTAAACAGGGCTTACTTGATATCAAGGAAATATCCAACACCACCAGTCTGAACCTTTGATACAAGGGAAAATGTGTCCTTACTTTCTCTACCATCTGAATGTTGCAGCCAGAATTAATTAATTGGACCAGTCAGCAATTTTCCAATCCATTATTTTCAAATTTGGTTGAGCCTTTGTTAATTGTATGGTAAGTTTGGTGTTATTAGCTGACAAAAGTGGCCTTCTGTGACTGGGTTAGGGTTAGTACGTTGTGTATTCAGCAGTAATATTCCAGAAACTTTGGTTTTAACACGTGGTTATTTTAGCCACCATTGCATATACCAGTCTGCCACATCAGACAAGTTGCACAACTGTGACTCACAGGATATTTTCTTTTGTTTCACGACATTCTCTATAAAAAATGAGAGATGGTTGTCCATGAATATCCCACTGGATCTGCATTTTCTGAAATTCTCAGACCAACATTCATGACATTCTCATGTCACTTAAAGCTGTTTTCTTACCTTCTCTACTTGTTTCTAAGTTTGAACTAAGAACTTGTCTTCCCTGTGTCTAGATGCCTAGTAAGCAGTTGTATAGGGCTATCTAATAAACTGTCCATCTGCTTTTATACTCCGTGGTTTTTAAGGCAGCTTTTATGCACAGTGCAAAATTAAAGGAACAGAGATTTTAGAATGGGGAACAGGGACATTGTTTAGTTTGGGTCAATAGATTGTTCTGCTTTGATTAGTTTTTGCACTCTATATTGGTTTCTTGGTACTCCGTGCTCAGTGTTAGTGTACAATGCATAGTGAGGCTTGGCTTGTGAATTTGAAGTTGCTAGAAACCCCTAGTGTGGTAACTTCCATACACAGGAAGGAAAAGGACACTTTATGTAGTTTCAAGTTGTTTTGTTTCAAACAGAAAAAGTAATATTTAGATATATGATGCCAAACCGACCGCAACCCGTCAACATAGCTGTGTTGCAAAGGACATTGTGGCTTAATTAGCAAGTATTTTCTCTGAACTACCCCAGATATGGCACAACCCCAAGGCTCCGATCACAGACAGAGATGGAAGGAATGGCAAAGGAATAGGGTGTTGGAAACAGGGGCAGTTAAAGGAAGGGAGAAGAAGAGGGTGCAGCAATGACCTGACCCTCTTCGCAGTATTCCTTGTACATCTGTCAACGAGACGTCCGCAGCCAAATGTTTAGCAGCCCCGTGTTGGGCTACGGCTCTCCTGCTGAGCTGCTGTGTATGCGTTCTTATCGTGTGTGCGTGCATTGGTGTGTGTGCATGTGTTTGTGACGCCATGTGTTGGAGGCAGGCCCACATCAGGGTTCATACAGTCGAGCTTAGCCCAGTGGGAGTTGAAAGCTTAAAGAAGGAAATCCCCCCCTTGGCTTCTAGCTACACACACACACACACACACACACACGCGTACACAGGAACACGCACAGTCTTGCCATCTCTATATCTCGCTCTCTCCTCCTGGCACTTCATTAATGAAACCGATGCTTGTATGTTTGGGGCATATGCAGCTCTCTTGGCCCAACACTACTGTGTGTGTTTGTGTGAGAGCGATTGTGTGTGTGTTAGGAAAAGAGACATCTCCCCCTATCACATGGTAATATATTCAGTGGAAAATCTCAGCAGAGGCATAATACTGCCGCTCTGCCCTGTCTGAGCCCATCTGTGATGTGTGGAAAGGACATCGGCAGGACAGGGTATTAGCTCTAGAATAATGCACATTGTTATTGTTGACGGTCCATACCTATTGGCTCTAAGCAGTTTGCCCTTTCACCTCACAACATTGGCAGGGCCAAAGTGGACTAAGCATTAAAAAATAATGTTATGTTGGAAATGACTCCTTTTACAGGTGTCAAACTGGGACAGTGGAGGTTCCAGAAGATAATTTTAGTCTTCCAGGTGTATCTCAGTATATTAAAATGTCCCATAAGATTTAATGAATTTCATCATACTAATTAAACATGGACTGAGGTACAGCCAGCCATTGGACGTGGACATGTATATATAGTTTATAGTCTCTGTACTTGGCCAGTGCTTGTTTTAGATGGTTTTATGCATCAATAGCTCCATGGAGTTGATTATCCTGTGGCTCTGCTAAAGTTCTGCATTTACTCTTGACAACATTTCATAGGTTCAGTAGGGAATTTGGTCAGGTGAGCTTGCTGGCCAATAACATGACTCCCAAAAATATCATTAACTGTGGAAACTTCTCACTGGCCTTCAATCATTTTGAATTCTCTTCCTCTACACTTTTCCTCAAGACTTGACTTTGAAATGAAATGCAAATTTTACTTTTCATCTGAAAATGCATGACTTTGGACAAATAAGCGACAGTCCAGTCAGTTTTCCAGGTCAGATGCTTCTGACATCTCTGGCTTAGGAGTAGATTAAAACCAGGAAAGCAACAAGTTTAGACCTGGTTCTGAATGCATCCCTGTGTGGTCTTTTGGTCATCCTATTCAACAATATTATTTTCTTCCACTAAGCTTTCCATTATTACTTTTGGATACAGTGCTCTGTGCAGCTGGATTGTTTAGCAATGACAATTTAATGCTCACTCTCTTTTGAGTCTCCTTTAGCTTCAAGACAGTGGTCTCTAACTGCATTCCTTGGGGGCCAGAGTCCTGCAACTTTTAGATGTGTCCCTTGTGCTACACACTTGAACTAAATAGTTAAGCTGCCTCACTAGCTTGCAGTAAAGCCCTTAGAGCTCTGCTAATGAGCTAAAATTGGAGCCAGGTGTGCTAAAGTAGAGAAACTCCTAAAAGTTGCAGGACGGTCCTTGAGGACTTGAGTTCGAGAACACTGTTTAAAGCATAATCTTTAAATTTACTATAAATAAAACACCTAAAAAATCATTTTGTGTGTAATGAATCTATATAAAAGTTAATCTTTTTAAACTGAGTCAATGAATTAAAATACCAATAAAATGTTGCACATATAAAGCCAAATTGTCCATCTTTAACTCCTCCTCATGGAAACATTTAGTGTTTTATTTTTTATTTTTTTACTGCAGAATGACAGAAGTGCAGTAAAATGCATGACTTCTTACTTTTTACTTCTGCAATCTAAAGGTGAATGTAAGGTTGAAGCCTGTGGAAACATGCTGTTGAGCGGCTCGCAGGAGGCCCAGACGCAAGGCCTTCGTTTTGTCCTTGGTTTATTCCCCGTTATGTCCTTCAGGTTCCTGAAGCAAGATTTGGAAATGGCTTTCTTTGCTGCAGTGTCTCTCCTTGTGCGAGTGCTATGAATACACGAACACATATCGTACCTGTCAGGGTTTGGCAAGTGTTTGAGAAGGCCTGAGGATCAATCTGCCACCTTCAACACCTCCTGAAGACAGGCTCTGATAACACAGGACTGCTGTTAATCACAATAACCCCGTTCACCGGAGACGCTCTGCGTCAGAGGAGTCGTTGGGATCAAAAACATGAAGAGGGAATTAATAATAATCCAGAAAGACACAACTGCTCCCTCCCATCTCTCACCAATCAGCGGGAACGGAGTGAGCAAGAATGTGAAAATGTAACGCCCCCGTGTCAATTTTAAAAGTGCACCTCATCGGTTCATATGCCCCCCTTACCCCACTCCTCCATCCTACCTTCCCCCTGCTAAAGCAGCTGTGTTGCTTTGGTCCGGCTCTGAAGGCCGTTCTTATTACCGGCACAGAGCGCGGGTCAGAATGGCAAACCGGCAGCATACTATTAAAGCCTAATGAAAGGAATCTCTGCAGGGTCTGAGGTCTGCAGCGTCCAGAGGAGACATTACCTCTGCCCATTGTTCTTCTTCTTTCCCTGCAGTTCTGCAAGTCTTTTTTTATTTCTGCTCTAAATTTCATCTCTTTGCCTTCTGCTTGGTTTCTGTCACATTTTTTTTTATTTTATTTTTTTTTTTGAGGGGGTCGCTGTCACTCATTTTCATCTGTTCTTCTGCATTTTAAAGGTCCCCTCTGTGTTAGCACCAGATATGTTTCTCATGACATTTTCACACTTTTTTCCACTTTCATCTATGTTTGCCTTCCTCTGTGATGTTCAGGCTCATAAATAGTTTTCTGAATTCTTCATGAAAACAGTAATGAAGGTTAAAGTTTTATCTTGGTGTTACACGTTGAATATGCCCAGGGGACGTGATTTTCCCTTTTCTTCTCAAAAAGGTTAAGGTCACTGACTGTGCAAACAGTTCACACTTCAAAATAAGACCCAATGTTTTACTGAGATTTACTTGTATAAATAAAGGTGAAATGATAGTTATAAAAGAAATATTATCCTAGAGGAAACAAGTTGTAAAAAGCTTCTACATTAAGTTTAAATCTCAAAAATAATTTACATAAAAGTGGATAGTCATTGTTTAAATGCTCCTATGGCCAGAATAAAGCTGTAATCTAGAAGTTATTAAAAATATCCATTTTATATTTGATTTTTCAAAGTCTTATGTGAGCCATTCAGTCAATCACCAAACAAATTTTAATATTTTAATCAAATGTCTCTTTACCAGTTATAGAAGATACTTTCAAGTAATGTATTAAGGGGGAATTTTCCCAATGTAGAGTCAAGAAATCATGCAATAGAACCTATCTGACAACATGAAGTAGGCTGAAAGATATGAAGAAGTAACACAAAGAAATGCAGAAAAAGAAGAGACACAGAGTCATGGACATCTATCAGTCTGGAAAGGGTCCCCTCATCCTTTACTCGGCCACTGGGACGCCAGCAGAGCATGGGCGATATTAACAGCGTTCCAGTTAACATATTCAGACAAGTCCGGATTCCAATATGGCAATGCTGAAATAGCCATTGTTCATAGTACCTCTTAAGTATGGCTTAAAGCAAACATTATTTTAAGCCATACTTTCTACATTCAAACACCACCTTTAAGTTATTAAGCTTAGAGTCACAGTTGCTACATGTAGCATTGATTTTATACACACTCTGACAAGTGTGTCTTATAAAATATACACGTTTTTACCACAGCTTACTGTTCTTGATGTGAAGAGTTGCCATATTGGATCTTGAAATCAAAGATCAGATCAGAGCAGAAATAATAAATCTACAGTAAATACCACAAAACATTCTGTGTTCCACTTGAAATATTGACAGTTATTGTTTTCACAGCTACTTTGAGTCTTGGGTTCTGCTTGTATCTTTGTGTTTTTATCCAGTTTTCCCCTTAATTTTATTGCTCCACGTTTAGCCCATGTGAGGCTTCAGACCATTACACATTTTTATTCTGCATTATTTATTTTTTCCTCTCTCCCTCAACTACCAAGGCTCAGCTGTCCTTGTGCCTTTACACGTTGCAAATGAATGCATATCCATGCAAATTCTTAAAAAAGAAAGGCTGAAAATTTGAATATTTTGCTTAAAGCTGCACCCAGGTCGACCCTGCCATTCGGCATTTGAAAGTAGTGTGTCTGTTTGAATACTGAGGATCTCTCTTTGTCATGTTCGCCAGAGGGGCTGGGTGAGCGAACCAGCACCGGCGGATGGGCAGAGATCGGCTGGGTAGCTGCACACAGACAGACTAATTGGGAAAGGGGGGGCGAAAGAGGGGACGAGGGGTGTTGGTGAGGGTGAGGAAAAGGTGGGGTATGCAGGAAGGGGGGATCTAGGAAGACGACAGGGGGTTTAGGAGGGAGGTGAAAGAGGATGGAGATTGGGGGGATGGAAGGAGTGAAGAAGTAGGGAAGGATGGGAGGAGGTGATGGAGAGGGCATGAATGTGTGCTGGGGGAAGAGGTGAAGGAAGGGTGAGTTTAGACACGGTGGGTTCCAGCACTGATGTGTTGGTAGCCCTGCTGACTATGTCATTATGCTGCTGAAGGCCGGCTGGATAACCGCAGTCCCTGCTTGCTTCAAACCACTGTAGCCTTACACAGTTTGCATGACACATGAGCGCTAGCCCTTTGCAGGCAAGTTTTCATGCATTTATTAAACATCCAGATAAGAACAAGTTTTTCTCTAACTTTAAACTCAAACACTTTAGACATACCAGCGAAACAGGCCTCCACTCATGGGTATTATATATATTTATATACATACATTGACTGAGATAAAATATGCTGTTAGCTGAACTAAGATCATAGTAGTCTTCCAATCTAATTAGTGGCATGTCACTTTGAAAAGGGTTGTTAGCAGTTTCCATAGATTTGTTTGTCTGATAGTCTTTGTGTTTCTAATGTTCTTTTGAACATTTCAAATATAGAAACAAAACTACAAAAAATTGGCTTCAAAGTTATTTTCTGCTTCTCCTTGGTCTGTTCACTTCACCGGCATTATAAAGCAGTGCAAGCACAGTAAACTAGTAACTTCCTAATTTAAGGTGTTTTCTCCTGGTTATTAGTCTGAGGAAGAACATCTGTTGGCACAAAGCCTTGCTTCTTTGAAGAAAAAAAAAAAAGACTGGTATTAAACCTAATCCAATATTAATTTGGCCTTCTTATAATGACAAACAGGTGCATGCTGGTGAAAGGTGTCAAAATTTCAGTTTTATTTGGTTTAAAGTGTTGATGCAAGATATCAGTATTTACCATGAGAGCTGCATGATTGCAATGATGGTATGACTAGTTCTAAATAAACACTTAAGTATGCAGCATTAATGTCTTTGTACTCTGAGCTGAGTGCAAGTGTAGACTCAAGTTTGAGTAGTGTATTCAGTTTCTTTGCAGAATTCATTTATGGTAATATATGAGCATAAGAAACCACGTAATTGCATGGTAATACCTTTTCTCAAAGATCTTATCAAAACCTCCTTATGCCCAGTAAAACCATATGCCTTCTTCAAAGATTCAGCTCCAGAGAGGATTTATCATACTCATTTTTGCCAAAATGTGAACTATTAAGCCAATGGTCAGTGTTTGCTACAAATATCAAGCACGCTGTTTCTCAGTTTTTATGCAGCTTCTTGGCAGCTAATATGGCACCTTTTTTTTTTTTTTTTTTTTTTTTAAGAACCGTTTTCTCAAAGTAATTTTTAAAAAGGCATGTAGAGCCTATGATCTCAGATCTGTAAATTTATGGCTTAATGTTTATCCATAGTTTTTTGTTTTAAGCTGAAGTTACCTACTTGTTTAAAGGTAAATGTATTTTGGATGCCCTCAGACCCTCCCAAACATTAGCTAGTTAGATTTGAGTAGCTTGCCCATAAAAATCAAGCACCTAGGCTTCCGGACTGCTTCTACAAACATTTGTGAAAGAATAAATTGCTTTCAGGAGCTCACAGAATCACTCCATGCTATTGTGATAGTGGGCCACCTGTGCGATTTCTGAAATTTCCTCTGTACTAAAGATTTAACAGTCAGTGGTTCTATAACAAAGTGGAAATGATTGGGAGGAAAAATTACCCAGCCAAGATGTGGTAGGCCACTTCAAATCACAGAGCGGGTCAGCGGATGCAGAGGTCGCCAACTTTCTGCAGAGTCAATAACTGCAGACCACCAAGTTTCATTCGACCTTAAGATTATATCAAGAACAGTGCATGGAGAGCTTCATGAAATGGGATTTCATGGCCAAGCAGCTGCAGCCAAGTCTTACATCATGCTGCCACTGGCATCAGGAGCAATAAAGACATGTTTTCTGGAGGGACGAATCGTGCCTCTCTGTCTGGCAATCCAACAGATGAGTCCAGGTTTAGTAGTTGTCAGGAGAACAGCCCTTGCTGGACTGCTTTATGTCGATTGTAAAGTTTGGTGCAGAAGGGATCATAGTGCAGAGTTCTTTTGCTTTTTTTAGTAGTTGAGCTTGGCCCTTTAATTCCAGTGAGAGAAACTGTTAATGCTGCACCATACGAAGACATTTTGGACAATTTTATGCTCTTGACATGCTCAGTTTGCTGGGCTCTTCCTGTTCCAACAAATGTACGCACCGGCGCACAAAGGTCCATAAAGAAATCATTGAAAAGCTGCAATGAATGTTGCTTTTAGCTTTGCCTTTTCCAATTTAAGGAGTTGCGTTGACATTGCTTGCTCTAAGGTCCTAGGTTTTATGGAGGCAGGTAATACAAGCTGTTTTTCTTCAGCTTCCAGGTGGAAACGTGCAATATGATTTTTTTGCGATTGCAGTATTTCTATATATTTCAGCTTAGTTTTGCATGGACTCATTATGTTGTGGTTCTTGTTCAAGATGTCCTTCAAGATGTATTTCTCGTCAGCTAGCTTCTCATTCTTCTGTCACCTTGAATTTACAGGCTTCCAATTTTTTGTATTTCTGTGTGTGGCCTTTTGCATTCATCAACCTTTATGTAACCAGAATAAAAAACTGCTTGAGATTTTAAATCTTTTCTACAAGAATGTGCTGGCAAGTGGCAGCAGCAGAAATAGTCACTTATAGATTCACTTTCACTCATTAACATCAATATCATTATTAAAAATAATAAATAATAAATCAGTTTAAAAGCAATGACACACAGGCTGCTTTTCTGTGGTCTTTTAAAATGTCCTTAAAAGAATAAAATGAGACCAACTCCTTCAACTGAAGTTCATTCTGAAACTAATTTCATGCACACGACGGTGCAAAATTAAAAGCCTTTTTGCCAAAAGTGTGGGCTCTAGGGACAGTTGGTAAGTGATTTTTCCCAGTGAGGTTGTAAATTAACATTTAGGAAAGTCATTTTTAACATTTATTAATTGAATCAGAATAATCCATGCCCACATCTTGACGAATCAAATGTTTTTTTTCTCCCCTACTGCTACCTTAAGCTTGATAAAACACCTTTGGAATGTATTAGGATATAGACTGAAGGCCAGACCTTCTCATCCAACACCAGTATTTGACCTCAGAAATGAGATTCAGGAAGAATGATCCTCTTTTTACACCCTTTTTACGTATACATTTATTTATGTGCATTACATTCAAGTGACTTCTAACAGACAGAAAATCATATTTTATAAAATGTGCCACAGTTCTTCAAGGGTATTTAAATGAGCCAAGACACATGGAAAGATAAATAACGTTCATAGTGATTCATTATACGGTAGTAGGAATTACTTGTAATGTGAGGCTTAACAAAAAGCTCTGAAAAAATGTATGAGTAATGTATATATGATTTGCATTAATAGGTTAACATGAAAAAAAAAGACATCTGTTTAATCTTTTTTTTTAGTATTGGACCACTATTTCCTGATTCCCATTTTTTCTGCTACCTTCCTCCCTTCTTTTATAAAACTACATCCTGTCAGGCGGGCTCAGGGGGCCAGGCTGAACAGACCCAGACTCAGTTACACTGGGTAGCTAGCTACATTGATCTGGCTGCAGTAGCCAAGGGAATATAAATCAGGACAGGGGCTTAAAGTCTTGAGCCCCCCCAGGGAGGAGTCCTCGCTGCAAAGGGAGAGGGGCATGAACTGAGCTGCCTCCCTCTCTCCTCCCCCCTCACACTCCTATGTCCATCATTCTCCACCTCTCCTTTCCTTGTGACATTCACTTTTGTCAGTTTGTCTGTCTGACTCTCTCTCCCTCCTGCATTTTTTCTTTTATAACCCCCTTATTCCTTCCTTCTCTACTTTTGCCCATATTTTTCCACACCACTCTGCTGCTTCTCTCTGTTTGCTCGCACATGGGAATGTGTAGATTGCTCATGAAGTTCACACCCAAAACGAAACACCACAACTAATTCTGAGCTTGGGATTTAATCAGTTTATAAACATGAATCATTTTTAACAGGCTTAAGTCATACAGCCTTGTTTTTGCAGTTTTCTTGTTGTCCAGCCTAAAGACGGGTGCATCCCTTTATGTGGTAGACAGTTAGCCTAGCCCACACATCAGTATTGTGTCAGTTTAAGAAACTGGTGTAATGCCAGACTATATATATATAGCCTACCTCGACACAGATAGTTCTACAGGGGGAATTAGGGTAGAGCAAGAATAAAAGTAAAGTTTAGACCTATTTTTAAGAGGAGAAAAGTGAAGTGTCGCTATGTGCTGTGAAGTTTGTTGCTCTCCTGTGCTGTACTGTGTTATCCTGTGGGGGCACAGTGCTGTTGTAGTGATGTGATGCAGTGATAGCACGAGTGTCCACTGGGGGAACCCAGAGCATTCTGTCTCACTGAATGATACCCCTGTCTCCTCTCACAATAAACAACACACACACGCACATACACATATCAGTGTCTGCCAAGCCCAGCCTAGCAGCAGATTCCTCCCTCACCCTCCCACCCGCTCGCAAAAGCTGCAAATATATTAGCTGCCTCTTTTTCTTTTGTCTTGGGAAAATGGTATGTGGGGGGGACGAGTGTGCGTGTACATGTGTGTGTGTTTACCATGCTAAGGAATAGTAGCAGAACATCCCCTTTGTGCCAGTCGTGTTGAGATATCCCAGTGGTACAGGGCCTAGTGATGGGAAGAGAGCTACAGATGCCTAAGAGTTGCCAGTAACACAGGTGAGATGCTGGGAATGGAAAACAGAAAACTGACTGACAGATGAGGAAAAGATTTGTGAGTTTCAAATTACATGCTGCCGTGTTCTTTGGTTAAAGCAGAAAAGACTGATGGAAGAAAATAATGGGTCAATTCACAGGTATAAGAAGAAAATAAAACTCTGCTATCTGCAGGCAGTTTTAAAAACTGAGTGGTTTCTTTTTTTTGTTTTCTTTTGTCTTAAAGTATTGTCAAATAAAACAAAAAATATCTCTGGTAGCTAGTGAGAGATTCCAGGTAACCATTCAGTTTATAAAATGTGAATGTTATTTGATCAATGTAAATACATTTATTCCCATTGTCTTTATATGGAGCAGAAATTTTTCAAGTTGATTCTCCTCTTTAAACTTTGAGACTTGTTATTACTGCAGGTAAAACTACAATGGTTGCACGTTGTCAGATTGGTATAGTATGTGTTTATTGCTTTAAATTTAAATGGACTAGTATTAAGTATTCTGAAGGCTGCCAAAGCAGTATGCCACATTGATTATCGCTACTACGATGATGTTGTCTACAGTCAGAGGTCACTTCTAGGACCCTCTCACACATTCAGATCTGACATCATTTTTCATTTAAGATACTGGTGAATGTTGACATTTTGACATAAAGTTGCTGCAGATTTTCTACTGCATATCCACAATATGAAAAGCCCATACCGCATCCCAAAGGTGCAGCTATTGGACTAAGACCTGGCTAATGGCCGCCAGTAGGACTCAGGCTAACCAGTAGTTTAGGTTAGCCTGAGTCATGTGACCAGAGATGATTCTGCATACCTTACTTGTAACATGTGGTTAATCGAGAACTTATATTATTAGCTATAAACATTCAAAATCATTTAAATCTCCTTTCCTTCCTATTCTGATGCTCAGTTTGCACTTTTGCAAGTCATCCAAACACAATGATGAAGCTTTTCATTAAACTGGAGCTTGTAAGCCATATTCATACCATGTTGAGAATTGAAGAAGCATTTTGGATGGATGGTGAAATATCTCAAAGTAACCAGAGAAGAATTTAAGTTTCCTACTTCTAAAAACTTAGAAGTGTCTTAAATATTGTTAATGCCTGAATTCAAGTTGCAGAACAACTACACTGAATAAAATGGTTGGAGTTGGATTTTGATTCATAAACGTAAGGTAAGCATTTTGAATAAACACCTGCTAAGTACTTTTTTTTTCTGCTAATGATAGCTTATATTGGCTGGTTAATTAGTCAGGCGATCTACCCAGCTAGATTGCAGTCAGCTGCTTTACATCCATAGAGCTTTTATCATTCTTGTAGCAGGATTTGGCTTCCTGGTTGGTGATGAAAAAGAGCAGTGGGTGTCTTTCAACCAGCTTGACCCATCAGCAGCATGCAGTAGAGGTCTAGTTATGTTGTTACTCTACACTTCCAACAGCTGGAGAAAATCAAAATCACTCTTTTACTTTCCTCCACTTTAAAGGAATTTAAAATGTAGGACTGCTATAACAGAAAAGTTTTACATATGATTTATTTATGTTTTAATGACAATTAAAGCATAGATTGGTCCATTTCCAGATCACAATAAGAAAAGTTTGGTAGTTTTAAGAGTAGGTAAAAGAGGAGCATATTTTGCAAAAAGATAACATTACCTTCACAAACATTACTTAAATTTAAATTTGGTCTTGTAAGAAACATTTGTGTAATGCTATGAAATCTTGACTGTCTATGCCTTTAAGATGTGTGAAATTTCCACCTTAAATCATTATACTAGGAAGATGAAGAGAAAGAAAAAAGGTGGATCTTGTCCAACTTCATAAACATGCTTGCAAGGCACAGCTGTCCAGACTGTTTAACGTCTAAAGACAGGCAGTCTGAAAGTGCCTATATGTTGGATGGCGTCCTGAGGTTCCTTATATGGAGGGAGAATATAGCTGCGATTTCAATGTCACACTCTACACAAATACAACCTCATCACTTCACTTCCTGCTGATTCTGTGTGAGATCAGAGTCTCTGCAGCTCCTGGACTGTCACTCAGAAACAGAAGCCCGATGTGGGCAGGGCCGCGACAACACCGCAAATCTGGCAACTCGAATGTTTTTATTTGCAGGAAAAAGAGCGTCTCCATGTGTGTGTGTGTGTGTGTGTGTCTCTGTTTGGGTTTGTGTGCCATATGCAGTGTGCCAGGGAGGGCTCTCTGGAACATATTGGTGTGCGTGCATTGTGGTTAATAATAGTAGCAAACGCATAAAACGATGGCAGCTCTGATGTGTGTGACAGTTTTACAGCCGCACACGCCAAGACTTAGTCACACACGCACACACACACGTGCCGAAAAAACAGACCTCCTCTGCCACAGTACCATCCGTCTTTGCTGAGTTCTCAATTTTATCACGGATACAGATAAGGAAAAACAGTCACTTCCCACCCACCCCACCCCGCCTCGCCTCGCCTCCAGCCCCTCCCTAATGCTCCATATCTGGGCACAGGCTCTCATAGAAGCATATAGCCCACTGAAAATCAGCCACCCACACAAACACATAAATGTACAGGCCTCACCAGCCTTGGATGGAATGAGCAAAGTCCTTGAAGCAAGCATAACATTTAAATGCACAGATTCACACGACACACACACATGCTGTCATAGCTCATTGCTGCTTTTGGTTGGCTGTCTGGAGCGATGTTTGTGTTGTGCCGGGGTGACAGATTTAAGTTTTGATGAGGCGGGGTGGTGGCAGGGGGATCAGTGACTGCTCCCCATGGTGAGGTCTTAGAGACAGTAGACAGCAGCAGCAGCAGCAGAAATCCAACCTGTCGTCCGGATCAATCTCTGGGGGAGGCAGGGAGATGGAAGAAGAGAAACTGCATCACTCACTGCTCGGATGTGTCCAATCAAAAAAAATAAAAAAGGCCAAAACCTCAGCTCAGTGGCCGAGCTTGGCAAGTAAACGAAAGAGGAAGAGAGAGACGGCTGGGGAGGCCAAAGCGTAGCAGAGAGCCACCCAGTACCCAGGATTAGTCTTTGAGCTTGGCAGAGCAGGACCAGAACTGAGGGAGAGGTAGCAGGCAGACAGACGGCCAGAACGGACCTGGCAGCCATTCTGGGCCAGGTTAGCGGCCAGAGAGAAGACGAGCCGGAGCGTCAGGCAGAGTGAGGACCCTGCGCTCGCTTTCTGTGTGGCTGGGCTGGAGTGGCTCACCCATATGGTGCACCGCACTGTTCATGCTCCCTGTCTAAATCCATATGCCGCTGGTAGAAAAGACCAGCACCCCCTCCCCGTCTCCCCTACCTCACATCAAGAGCACGCAGACCCACAGGGGAGGTGTTGGGAGGTAAAGCCCTGCAGGCTTGTACCCCCCCCTTCGTACCTCTTAACCCCACAGAGCTGCTTAGCCTATTGTCACTACAATCTGCCACCATAACCTGGGTGCTGTGTGTATCCCCCCAACCACCCTTGCCCTCTTTTTCTTTTCCATTCTCTCTCTTCTCAAGCCCTTTTATCTCCCTTTGGCACCTGATAATCGATGAACTTATTAACTGCTAATTATTCAAGCTGTGCATTGAGGAGCCCTCCCTTATTCTTGGAAAAAAGGGAACGTTTCCACTCTGTTCTGCCAAATAAAGTGGGTTATATTGCCCATTCATTTGGATTAAGTGCATTTAGGCTGCACTGTTTGGGATGTTAAGACTTTGTCAGATTGCTATCAGTACTGTTTAGCATTAATCCCCATTTTGTTCTGCCAGTTGATAGCCTAACCCTAACCACTACTTGGTGGAGGCCCAAGAAATTTCCATACTGAAATATATGATCTTGTTCATTTTCTCTGTGATTTGCCTAAAAGGATTTGTTTCTTTATGTGTTCTGTTTTTTAGGAAGTTCTTCAGACAATACCAAAGTTCTGCTTTCCCTTTGACGTGGAAAGGTATGATTCCTCTCCTCTCCCTCTCCGTTTCCTGGTTTCACCTCATTTGTACAGAAGAGACTTGCTCACACACCTCGAAACACAGATCACTTCTCACATCTAAAGACAGAAAATGAGATGTACAGTTTATACTTCTCAGATGTGACAGTGATGAGCTCTAAATTGCATTCACTTAGTGATATTGTCACCTGCCAATTTCCTGACTGTCGGAGCTTAATGATGAGTGTTTATTGTGGTCGTGTCCACATGGGTGGGATTGCTTGTTCAAAACAAACAAAAACAAAGCTGAAACTCTTTTTCATGCCTTAGACAGGCTGCATGAAATTAGGAAAACACGATGTTCAATAACATTGGTAAATGTTGTGACAACGGCATGACTAGAGATGGTAAAACCCATAATTAATTGTTACGGTCTTTCTGCTTTGGTTTCATGTCAAACGTGGACCCAAGACAATGAGTATTAAGTAGTTCCATCTCAAGTTCAGGTTTTTATGAGAAAAAACGTTGCTTCTGTCTGAGTTCTGCTGTTTGGCAATAAAAGCATTCAGTGGTACTTTAATGACTTCACCAGCTTACCAACTCTTTACCTTCAAAATCCTTTAACAATACCATGCCAATTTTATTTATAAAATCACCATCTTGTATTATTGTAGTCCTGGTTGTGTTAAAATGTTCTGCATGGTGTGGAGTTCTGAATGTTTTATGTTAATCTTGGGAACCACTGATTTATAGTTATTTTCTAAACTCTGTTCATAGTTTACTGTAAATGAATACAAGTAAAAGATTTCTTAGTTAATTTTGGATGCATCAGGAGTCCTAATATGTAGTATTTCATTGGAGTCAAAATGAGATTAGAACCAAAATAACCATAAGATGAGTGTCTGTGGAAAACTTTTAGAATATAATAAACAATTGCATATGCATCCTATTTGAGCGTTTTTGATTTTATCTTTGTTTTTAAATTGTAAAAATACTAAACTTCTAAGTTAAATAAACCAAGAGTAAAGTTTGTGGTTTGTTTACAAGGAATGAATTGATGAAAGGGGAAAATTAGCCCAGAGAATATTTGCTAAAAGATCTGAAAATCTCACATAATTTAACTCAAATATATAATGTCACATTCTGTGTTCATACCACAGTCCAAAAACATGGTCATTAGGTAAATTGGTCTTTCTATGTAGCCCTGTACTATGAGTGAGTGGTTATTTGATCTGGATCTCTGCGTGACCTGGTGATGAACTGGCGACCTGTCCAGGGTGTACCCCGCCTTTTATCCAATGGCTGCTTTAGTTAGGAACTGTTGATGCTCATAAATCAGATTAAGACTCCTGATTATACTGAAATAACTCATATGAACACGTTTTCCTAAAAGTAGTCTGTGAGTGGAATCTAGGAAATTACTTTGAAATGTAATTTGTTAAAGCAGGTACAAAAATGACCCATGGATGGCTCTAAATCTTGCGTACCATCCACAAGTGCAAAATCAAAACTGCAAAGATATAAAATGTTTTAAGGGTTTAAATAATAATAACAACGATCTGATAAAAACAACTCAATATTCACCAGAATATGTGTAAGTGCTTACATGTTAATGTGGAAAATGAGACCAACAAGTGTCATTGGTGAAAATGAGGTCACCTGTGAGCCAGTGTTATTGATGAGTTGTAGCATGATCTGCTCAGGCCTGAACTATCTGAAAAGACCCAGTTTTTATATTGGAACATGTGAAATGATCCATTCTTAAGACGGAACAGGGAACTAAGGATGTAGGGAGGACTCTGAGCTTTTACTGAAGCTGAGCTGCTGCCATCTAGTGGTGGAAATGTGAATCGAACTTAATACATATTTATCTCAAAACCTCAGAAGCTTTGATTTTATTACTTTTAAACATGAAATATGTGATGTTAATGTATTTGCAGTTCATTCTCAAGGTTAAGTCAAACAGAATTGAGCCATCCTTGATTGAAATGTGTTAACCCTCTGCATTAATTTTACTAAATTTGGCTGTTATTAATTGTTCCTAATTCTTCCCACATTTATTAATGAACTGCTGGCTGTTTAGCCTTCACTATATGCGCCTCTCTGTGTCGTCGGCAGGGTTTCCCAGAATCAGGTGGGGCAGAATTTCACCTTTGTTCTCACAGACATCGACAGCAAGCAGAGGTTTGGTTTCTGTCGACTCACCCAAGGCTGCCGGGTCTGCATATGTCTCCTCAGGTAACACACTCAGCCACTTTCTAATTGTCATTTTAAACTTCATTATTGAAGTTTTTGTTTTAAGGATTATGTCTGATTACAATACATTAAATTAAAAGTCAGAAAAAGACCTTTTTGCAAATAAAGTTGCAAATCCTAAGTAGCCATAAACGTGAATAAATACATTGTTTACCAGCTGCTTCTATTTTTTACTTATTTCTTAAGTAGTTATCATAAATATATGTGTATCCATGTTTGTTTTGTATGGTGGAGGATAAAACCTTTTTTTAATTTACAACATCTTAGAAATGATCACAGATTTTTGAAACAACCTTTTCATTCATTCTCACACCACGCTGCACTTTGCCAGAAAACAAATTTATGTTCTTATCTGCCCACACAAATATGTTTCTGAAGTGCCTATAATTATCCAAAACTTTAGCCGTTTTTATATTTTTTTTATAGCTTTATTCCTTCTATCACAGCGCAGACAAACGAGGACCCCGGACGTTGAAAAATTTTATTTCTCTTTGCATAAATATGCTCCTAAAAAAAGGCTATTATCTGTTAATTTCCAAGTAATTTAATGTCGATGCAACGTTGTTTTGTTTTTTTTTTTTCTTTACAGATGCAATTACTTACCCATTACAAAGAATGAGCACTGCAGTGAAAATCTCAGTGGACAGGCTTGCTGCACTTTAATAATAACTAAGAAAAAAAGTAAAAAGATCAATTTTTAATGAATGTAATAAGCAGTTTAAGAAACAACAAATTGGAAAAGCAGCACAAAGCCTTCCTCTGTTCTCTGTTTGTGAAGCAGCACTCCTGTAAGGCTCGCTCTCGCCTCTGTGTATTTGTGTGGCTGGTGATGGACAGTCGTGGGTTTGTCGCTGGCCTGATGAGCTGCTGTGAAGAACATTGCCCTCATACCCCCCCTTACACCCCCGTTCCCCACACATACACACTCGTATATACCACCCACCCTTCCCGGCCAGCTTCCGTGGCCTTTGTTTTTCCTTTCTCTCCCTCTCCATCTCATGCTCTCTGTCTCTCCCTCTCTTTCCTCCTCGTTATTCGGCTGCTGCCACAGTGCGACAGCAAAGACGCTCGGCCCATAATTATGCATGAAGCTTCGCTGCCAATTAGCAGAGGCTCCCCCGTCCCTCTCGCTGAGTTAGACATGCTAATTCATTTGACATATGATGTATAAAATTCATTATGCATTCTGAGTAGTTTGCATGACTTGGTTCATTTATTATAAAATAACATATAGGAAGTTATTTTTTTCCGCTTTTTTTGTGTATTTGTGCTGCCCAGTTTTCCTCCCCAGATCTTATTTTATTCATTTTTTTTTTTTTAAACCACTAATAGCCATATTATGTTGGGATCATTCCCAAACATAACACTGTTGTAGATTTCTCAGATAAGGAATGTGAACAATTTTCAAAATATATTTTTTCAAGGTCCTGGGTTGAAAGTTCATTTTGTTTAGGTAGATGATAAAGAACAAATCACAAAATAAAACAGGGAAGACTATCTGAACTCCCTAGTTTTATTGAGTTTTAATAATTTCCAAAGAATAAAAGCTAAACTTTAATTAAAACAGTTTGCTTCTGTGATCGCTGAAATTTCGGCTCTGTAAAATTGTCACCTCTGCTTACAAGAGGAAGTGCCTTAATGAGTAGGACAGTTTTATGTGGAAAGGCCTTTGTAGTCTCGTTGCTGAAGTTGTGGCCAGAATAAAGCCACAGATCACACCAAATAAAGAAATGCGCTAAAATCTCATTATTATTTTAATGTTCTGTCCTCATTTCTCCTCTCACTCTTTCCCACTAGGTGTTAAATCATTTTGTTCCCTCTTTTAGATAGATAAAAAAGTAGTTTTGTGTAACAGCAGATGTTTTAGGATACATTTTAAGTACTGAGTGGCTCCAGTTATTGGTCACTTTTTCAGGACGACACTTCCTCCCCTCCCCGTACTTAACCCCTGACCCCAGAAAGTAAATGTGTAATGCAATCTTCAGCTGAGCCATCTACAAAGTCTGTGACTTATGATTACAGATTCCTGTGCAGTAAAAACGATTTAAGGCTCATCAAAGGAACAGGAATAACTGTCGTGCTTAACACCCAACTTACTTTATGGCAGCCAAAGAGGGCTGGCTTTTGTCTAAACATTTAATTTCCAACATTTAGACACTTCGTTGTTGAGATTTTTTGAGTCTTTTTTATTTATTTATGTTTTGTTTTTTTTACCTTTTCAGGCTTAGACTATTTTTTGCTTTTTCTTTGAGTCCCAGAGTTGCCTCTTTCAGGCCCGTTCAAACGTCCACGGCGTTAGGTGGTCGGAGCCTGGAACGGAGAGACTGCGAGTGGGTCGCAGATTAATTGGTTCGCTCTTTGAGTACATGGCACTTTGAGAAGACGTGTGCTTAAAATGGTAGGAGAGATCGCGGGACCCCCACGCACTGAACACTCCAGTGATAGATGCCTCCCCCCCTCCCTCTCTCTATCGGAGGATTTGCGAAGCACAAACAGATCTGAGCAATGAACTGTGACGAGTAGGAGTATCTCTCAGTGAGCTTTCCAAACTTTAACTTTGCGTGTACAGAGAGCAGGGCAGGGGAGGGGAGAAGAATACACCAATGCATCCTTAAAATATATTAATTTGTCTCCTTTTGAAGAAGGAAGCCTTTCTCCATCTTTCAAATATGAGTTTATTATTGATAATTTGCGAAGGTTTCGATTTACCAGTGATTGTGTGTATTCCGTTAAATTTACAGCACTTTGGTTAAGGAGTGTAATGTCTGTGAGCTCTGTGAGGCTTGACGGCGCCGCTGACGGCGAGGGTTTCATTTATATACCGCACATCAGTGAAAACGTGAAGGTTTAATGTCCAGAGAACACAAGTCGTAAATGAGTCAGGTAATTTATCGAACTTACACTGCCCCTATCAGAGTGAAGTGTGTAAATACAGAACCCTCCACATTCACGAATTTACTCGCTAAACTGCTGCTGTAGCATAACCTCTGAAAAACTGCCTTAATTATCTACTAGAAAACTTTAGATTTTCCTATTTCACTGTGCACGGTGACAGAATAAGCTTGAGTTCTGCCTTGGTTGTCATAGTTCCAGTTATTAAACTGTTACGTTAGTACTCTCAACTATAGATACAGGCAGGTTTAAGCTGGTAGCTATTTTCCTTGAGCTGGTTTATGACTTGAATTGCATGTTTTCATGTGTTTCCCATCTTGAAAGTTTCTTAAAAAGATGGGCTTCATCTGTAAATACTTTCATCAATCTAAAATGCTTCTGTTATCAGACCAGATCTCTTGTGAAGAGTGCAGCTCCTCTCTTTTTAGTAGTTATTATCTTGATAACATAAGTTCTGTTTTATTGTAGCAATGAATGAAAAATGTGCAGTTCTCTATCAATTAGCATTTTGCATTTTCACGTACTTTGCCGTCATCCTCATTCTCCAGTGTTGAGACTCTGCATTGCTCGTCACAGTTGGTTGTTTTAAACTTTTAAAATATTAATTACTCAGACTGTTAATCTTTGTATTTGGGAGAATAGTAATTTTACTGTAACCATTTACTGAATTTGAATAAGGCTCAACAAATATCTGGCTTGCTGTAGTTAAAGGAATAGATTACCAATTAAAAGTTCATGAAACTGAACCTCAAAAATTATATATATAAAAATAAAGATGATTCTCCAGTTGTTAGACCAGACCTTTTGAAATATTGTAAATATAGCACCTACTGCATGTATAGTCATCATTACTAAAATTATTATTATTATTGTAATTAAATACATTTTTTGCCATGGTTACATAATCTCAAACTGAAAAAAAGAATGGTATCATTCTCTTACAGAGAGCTTGAGATTTTCCTTTCTTATCATTTTCTACTGTGTGCCTGAAAGCAACATAAAGTTGGACTTTATCTTATTTGTCTCACTTAAATTTTGATTTTTATATAGAGTTGACTGTCTGAGTTATTGTTGCCTATCCTGTCTTACTTGAATGGAATAGTTCTCTTGGCTTTCCAATTTTGTCTGTGGAAAATTTTTACCCCGGGCTAACATGACGTCATAGACATCATAATTGCATTTTACTGATTAAGTTACAAACTGTAAGAATGAAAAAGTGCTTCAATGACTTTTAGTGTAAATTAATTGTGCTGCAGATATTTATTTACTTTAAAAATGACAGTTTAGCCTTGGATGTTTTTTGTTTCTCCACTTATCACTGAAAAAATTTTGATTTATCTAAATTGTCAGATTATGTCACTGTTATGAAAAAATGGATTTTGCACATCAAAAACTGACCCATGGGTGTTGCTTGACGTGGCAGAAATAGGTCTTCAGGTTCATATCCGGTCAGCATGTAAATTAACATAAGTATGTTTGATTGAGTCTCTCCTGCAAGTGTGACCTGATTGTGGTAAATCTTCATGCAGATGTCAAAATATCAGCATGTTAAGAGTCTGATTGTTTCAGACTAATGGTCACTCAGCCTCTCTGATTGGCGCGCTTGGCTGCACTTCTCCTGAAGACCCGGGCTGTCATTGGCCCCTCGCGGATTTAGTGATATGAAAATTTGCATTAGGTCCAGTTTATTGTTTTCTTGTTGTCTGTTAATTCCAGTCTGCAGAGCAGCCAGTGACCCATGCCCTGGTAACTCCTCGCTCTCCAGCCAACAGCTTTAGCTTGACTGTAAACTCTATCACTTTAAAACCCGAGGTTTAAACATCTCCCTCTGCAACAAAATACTTCAAACTTGGGTCATTTTGTGAGATATGTAACTAAATCCTTGCTGAGAGAGTTTTATATCGAGATTAAAATAATATTTACGTTAATTTTCAATCCCTGCATCCATCAAAGTTAGTAAAGCATTACAAGGAGTGTCTGTTTATTTAATTGAAGTCCTAAAAGTACTCAGCCAGAATTATTGCTTATTCAGGGTCTAAATCTGAATGTTGAAACCCCAAACTGCATCAAAATTCAATACCATGATAGGATCTCATGTTTTTATTATTTAATTGCACAACATTAAATGAACTGAGCCCTCACAGCCTTTTATGCTGGAGTAAAATGTTGGCCTCCTTCCACCCAGAAAGCGAGCCTACTTGGCCAAGAATATGTCAACTTTGTAAAGAAAGCCATGCTGCAGATGCTTTAGCTTATGTTGGGTGTTCTTACTGATTAGCCTCAACACAAACACTGCTGTATGAATTATTTGGAGCTTGTTAATGAATTAATTTACTTTACATTAATTATATAAAATAACATTTTTTAAAAATATGTGCAGGGCATGAAAAGCAGCAGTTTGAGGGGCAGAGCAGGCGGGTGGGGGAGGGTGGTGAAAAGGGGGACAGGGGTGGTGTATTTTTGTTAAGCTTGTGCATCTGGGATCAGCATGCTTGTAAACCATAGTATCCCTCTGCACCATATAAAAGCAATGCAGTTTTTTTTTAAAGGATCTACAATCTTGTTTTCTTTTCATCTTTTTTTTCTTTGCTGCCCTAAAGAGGAGACACGACAAGAATTTATCACATGCAAAGGGCAGAAAGAATGTAATAAGAACGATGTGGTAGCATATATGTTTGGAGTAAGAATCGGGATCTTTCCTCAATAATCTATGCATTTTATCTTGAAACAACAGGTCAAATGATGAAGACATTTTGAGAAACACACATTCAAGTTTTCTGCAGACTGACTCCCTTTGCGCTTGTATTTTAAATAAATAACACACCAGTCCGCTTTGATTCGTTGCATCTTGTTTGTTTATTGTAGAAGATGATGAAATGAATGCCGACTTCTCCATATTTATTGCATTAATGTGTTTCTCTCTGCAGTTATCTACCATGGTTTGAGATCTACTACAAGTTGCTGAACACACTGGCTGACTACTTAACAAAACAGCAGGTAATCACTCATTCTGTTTCTAATAACTGTAAGGTGCCTGGAGATTTTATGCATCTACAAATAAGACAACATTTTATTTGGATTTGACTGATAAACAATCACACCATGTATTTTCTTTAAGTCTGTGTTGTGGTGAGACGTTTCCCTGCACTGTGTGTTCGTCTGCATGCTGCATGTTTTGTATTTTTTATTTTTTATTTATTTTTATGTCTCGGGCTTGAATTGGTTCCTCTTGTTAGCAGCAACAATGTTGACATTTCACAGACCAAACGCTGATCTGACACTGGAAGTTATTCCTGATGATTTACTGGAAAACAAATCGTTAAAAACAATACACACACGCCAGCTAGCAAACAAACACACACACGCCTGCACTTCACAAAAGTCGTCTCCCCAGACTATTCGCTGCATTGTACGAGCAAAAGGGAGGGGAAATGTAAAATATGCAACAAACTGGGGAGATGTGCAGAGCCTACTGCATAGGGTGTAGGTGATGTTCCACTGTTTAGACTGAAGAGAGGGTGAAAAGAGAGGAAGGGAGGGAGACGGAGGAGAGGCAGAGAGCTTTGGGACCACTTATCAATTGTCATGTAGTCACTGCTTCTCCCCGGATCCTCAGGGAGCTGTTATCAGGACAGTGTGTCGTGCTAAAAAAAAAGAAAAAAAAAAAAGACAGTCACATCACATAAACAATCAACGTACATCCACATAATTCTTCAGCTATAAGAGATTCGGTGGAATAATCTAATGTGGTTGAAGAAAAGTAAATGCGGCTGGAGCGTTTTTTTGCGAGCGAGGAAGAGAGACGGAAAAGAACGCTGGGAAAGAAGGAAGGAAAAAAAAATCCTGGGTGACTGAAATGTTGGTGTGCATGATTTGGTTTCTATTTACCCCGCTGTCCGTTCCAGGCGAGAGGGAGATGTTGACAGACGAGGGAAGACAGAAGAGCGATGAGGGTTTAGAGCGAGGGGTAAATGAACTGTTTCCCCAGGCCGTGTTGCTGACCATGCGTGTGAGCATTGAGCCTCTCATGACAGGAGGCTGTTCGATTGCACACACCCCAGCTAGCACCCACCCCCTGCCGTCCTCCCCCCTCCTCTGCTCACTCTACGTTGCCACCCATCGCCCTTCTGAATCTGTGGCTTGCACACAACTCGCAGTATCTTCTTATAGCCCAGACCGAAAACAAAGTTCTTGGTGAAGAAAAAAACTCGACGAAACTCCACAGCAGTTCACTAACTGCTTTCCCAGAAGTTTGAATACGAGTTTCACTTTTTAGTGTTGCCTTCTGAAAGGTTTTGCTCTTCCAGAAGACACGGGATTGTAAATAGGAGTCGTAAATGTTGGATGAGTAAATTCAAAGCCAGTTCTGTGGTCAAACCCGGCTCTCTGACAGCTTCCTTAAGCCCTGTTTTTGGAGCGGGGACCCCCTGGTTAATTAGTCGCAGGCTGCACTCGGCTGTAAATCAGCGCCGCTGGATAATAAGCGTCTGCAGCCATACACTCCGCCATCTTTTAACCCCAACACTTCTCGTTAAACATATGTCAGTCGGATGTTGTCGAGCCCTTCAGGCCTCGCTGCAGGTTTGCCCTCTGGTCTGCCGCGGTGCCTGTCCCAGCACCATTGTCAAGATTGACACATAACTTGTGTTATCAACAAAACAAGTAAATATAATTCATGTGTCCCATGTTTTTTCTCTCCCTTAGGAAAATGACTTGAATGACTTGATGAATTCCCTCTATGAGCTGCCTGTGCCAAAGCCTTTCACACCAGTCAACTTGAGTGTGGTAGGTATACATCTGTTATTCTGCTAGATCAGATGCAAGACAGCTGAGGCAGAGACAGACAGGGAAAGGTACCTCAGCAGCATGTTGCATCAGAGACTGTGACGACAATTGGGTGAAGTAGTTAAAAGTGAACCAAGAGACACTGAGGACATAACGTAAAGCAGAAAACATGGAGAGCAAAAGGGAAAGATAATGAGAAATAAAACGAGATTGACAGAAAAAGAGACCAAGACTGCATGAGAATGTGCAGAAATAAGGAGATCGGCAAAGTGCAGAGGTTGAGATGTGAGAGAATAAATGAGAGAGAGGCAGAGGAGATGCAGAGTGCGGAGCAGGAGGAGGTTAAGGCACGCCGGGCGGGAACGGACACGCGCACGGGGCCCGGGACTGACACCATGTTTGGAAACAAGAAGTGGCGCTTACAGGGTTTTTTGGTGTGATAAGCTCAAGCTGGACACGTTTAAACATGAAGGGCCCTTTCACAACTCGTCATGTCTCCTGCTTATCAAGAAACTGCAATGGCCTAACGAGCCCAGGTCCCTCAAAGTCAGCTTCTGTTTGAGTTAACTCTGACACGAGCTCTCATGGAATGCCTCCAACATTAAACACTGTCACTTCTGTAAGCCCGACCGATTTAAGCGCAACGTAAAGGTTTTTAGCCAGTCTGCTAAGCTCACAATCTCCAGACTCCACACCATGAAGGGATCAAAAGAGTTTTGGTGTTAGCCTTTGTCCTTAAGGACTACCACTCCACTCCTACACCCCCCTTTTTTTAACCAATTAAGCAAGCAACTGTAAGTCGACTCTACGGCAAAGGTCTCTGAAGGATGTACATCTAATTACATGAATTTGCAAAAAAAAAGAAAAAACTAAAAGAAAACAGGACAAATATCAGGTCAATAAAGTCAAGACTTAGTTTGTAGTTTGCGTGTTCTTGTCTGTCTGCAAATAAACTAGTGATGCACCAGTCAGTCAGCCAGATATTGTATTCAGCTGATTTTAACTTTTCAGTTTAACTACTAAAAAAATCTATTTTCTCCCCTTTATAGTCATTAAAAGCATCAAAGTTAAGGAGATGAACAAACAGGATAAACTTTAATGTACTAAAAATCTAATAAAGGTTTGAAACAAATGCTCTTTGATGATCTTATAATACCTTTATTTTAATCTACTGAATCGGTCAAAGAATCTGCAACACATTTTTCTCTTCTTTGCTAAAATAATCATTCCAAATCTGAAATGGCAGGTCAGATTTCAAAGAAAGTTGCACCTGCCTGGAAATGACTGAGGTGCGTCTTCAGACCAAATGTCTCTCAAAAGTATTAGCTTTTGACTTGTTTTTGTGTTGTACATTGATTTTTTTTTATTACAATAGCCTTACTACAGTTATGCATAGAGATGCACCAATCGATTACCCAGAGTTTGGAATCAAACAGTTATCGTTGTTTAGGTGTGATTGATAAAAAACTGAACAGTTTGGGCTTTTTTTCCCATTATTGAAAGCATCAATACTACAGACTTCCATAGTTTTCATCCCATATAAACACCATGCTCTTTGATGCCTCTTATGAGTTTAATAAGAATCAGATCAAGGTTATGAGCAAATGCTTTGATGCTTAAATAGTCATAATCTTGTAATTCCTTCATTTTCTTTTGCTTTCAAAAGAACCTGGATCATATTTGTGCTCTAATGTGTTTTAGTCCTGAGCATAGAACATGGAGTTGGAAGGACTTTGAATCTGCAGGTCACACCCCAATGAAAACCAGAGTCAGTATGGGCTCCACAAAACGTCTCTTGAATAAACTTTCTTTATCTCAATCGGAAGGCGACGCTGGAGAACAGAGGTGATAGCTTCGTCTCATTCCTAGAGAAGCAGCTAGTTTAATATTTAATTGATAAAGCAGAATTATTCCCTTACAGGAACCTTTTTTTATTTTATCATGGCAGCCAAGAGCAGAAGCCTTGTCCCCTTTCATGTGTGAACCCTGTTTTGCTCTCTCTCTGTCTTATTGTGCAAGAATGAGCGATTGTGTATTGCCACTGGGCAAGTACTGAGAGATCAGCCAAGCAAGGAGCCGGTGAGTGGAAGAGGAGTGAGTGAGCGGCAGAGACGGGTGGAGGGAAGGAAGGATGCTGCTGTGAAATATGAAACTGCTTCTATACTAATCGCATGGGAGCCACTGATTTCCAATTTGGCCAAATAAGCTACGCTACCGTTTTTACGTATAACAAAAACAAACTATCCTGGGTCTGGGTGTGTGTTTCTTCTCCTCTGGAAAACAATCAAACTTTGTAAATGATTAATGCCTTTCCACTCTGCTATATTCTCTCTCTGAAAATCAAAAGTTTTTTTTCTTCCTCTCTTTATGTTTAAAGCAAAAGGCAATTGTGCTCAAGAAATCTCCTTGATGCCTTTCCAGTTAACCCACTTTCAATGTGTTTTCGTATAAACAAGTCTTCGAAAGAACAAGGAAAGAGGCTGATAAGCAAGCAGACAGCCAATGAAAGCCACGGCTGCACTGAGGAGCGTGGCTTCTGATTATCACAGCACCATGAATTTGTAGACCAACAGGGGAACATAATTTAGCACACAAAGTGCGAGAAAACAAGAAAGAATAGAAATCACACCCCACTGTAGTTGTTCTATGTGGTTTTCAGTAGCTGTCCTCAGTCTCAGAGGTATGACCCAAGTCCCTGATCTTTTAGTACAATTTGTTTATCTACAACTGCTGTTATTTTAAGTATTCTTTTAATCGTCTTTGTTTTAGTCAGCTGAAAGCACTCTTTCTTTCTATTTGGCAGACAAAAATTATTCAGAAGCAAAGATCAGATCAAAACGTCCCTCTTGTGCCAACATACTCACATTTTTAAAATTGTTTCATGTAAAGTTTTGTAAATAAACTCTGTAAGACCACAGCTAGAATACACAGTTGTTGTTTTTATTTTTTTTGGAGGAACTGAAGCTTAAAAAGAAATCTGAAGGTCTTATTTTTGCTGTTGCATATGACATATGGGCAGAAACAAAGCTTTTTTTAATAATATGGAGCTAATAAGAGAAGCTCCAATCAGAACTTAATGCCTTAGCTTTATTTATTTCTGAAACTTGACCTGAGCTGAATCTGATTTATCCTACAGTAGGCATTGCTAACTGAAGGTTTAGTTGCACTAACCCTAGAGCACTAATTAGAAACATTAGTTCCATTAATGTTAAAGCACTAATCAACATATTATTTAGCAGAAGCTAATTCTAAAACACTAACTTCAGTTTAAATTATATTTGTCTTTAAAAAAATAATTTTTAAATGATATAGGGTTTTTGTCTGGAGTTCATTCATGGTTTAATATCAAAATTAAATCGGTGCTCGAGGGTTGGTTGTTGTCAGAATAAACCAGTTATGTATGTTGATCTAAAAAAAATTACTCTTAAATTTCTGACTGGTCAAACTGAAAATTGTCTGTTTTCTGTCATCAGTGGGTTTATTTGTGTATCTTTGCGGCTAATTATTAATTTGCAAGCTATTATTTGCAATGCATATTTATTATGACACAATTGGTCCTCAGTTTAAATTCATTTTTCAGTTCAAATGTTGCTGCCATTAGGAAGTAGGAGCAAACGCATTAATAAATACCAAGAGTAAAAGTTACATTTTACACATAGTTGTATAAAATAGATATGAAAGTTTCAATTTCCATAAAATGAGCAGACATATTATTGATTGAACTGGCTATTTTGTCTTTCTTAGAAAATTTTTTGATCATAACTTGGAGGCAAAGCCCTGCGTGTTAGTACCAATTTAGTGTTTGTTTGCCTCATCTACAACAATGACCATCCTCTGGGAATTAGACAAGTGTTTACTCAGGATAATTGTTTTCATATGTTTATCACTTAATACACACCCACTTGGAGGAAAAATGCAGTGTTTGTTCAGTGCTTTCAGTATTTCTTAGAGGCATGGCCTTGAATCACACCTCATTTTTACCCCCTTGCATGTTTACTGAATGAAGCAATAGTAATTTTTGTCATTTGTAATTTCCAGGCCATTAAATTATTCAGAATCCCACATAACACAACATCTAGTGAACTTACAGAAGAGTACCATGAAGAAATAATCATTATATGTCACCCATTTTGATAAAAACCGTACCATGGACCATTCATTTTACAGAAATGATAAAGTTTTGAAAAAGAAGCACGTATGCATAAGGAATACCAAATCAAATCATGAAAATAAAAGACTGCAAAAATTATTACAGTAACTCCCAGATGGTCTTGGCATATGGTTGCTCATACTGTGCCAGGTTTTGCTGGAGGTTTCTTCCTGCTAAAGGGAAGTTTTTCCTCTCCATTGTCGCTACATGCATGCTGGGCATGAGGGATTGCTTTAAAGTCAACGACACAACGCAAGCGTTTGTCTACTGTCACTATGTGAACATCCAGGAGGAAAGAAAGCAGCAAGTCAATGAGTTTTCTTAGATTGAAAACATTTTTAATCAAATTGAATAATGAACTGAATTTGACTGCATCACAAAATGGTTTTAAATGAAAGTCTTTCAAACTGTTTTTTTTATTATTATTTTTTTCTTTTATTGTTATTCATTTTTTGCATGACTTTAATTGTGTCGGTGTTTTTGTCTGCATTTGTAATTTAAAAACATTTGTTTGGGCTCTATTTTAATTGTTTTTCTTAATTACTTTCTTATACTATGTTTTGTTATGTGCAATCAAAACAAGATGTTTACATACATTATGGAAAAAGACATTTCATATACATTTTTTTTCGTTCTCTGATCAGTCTAAATCTTTGTGTTTTTCTGTTTCTGTCTTATGCGACTGAGATCAGGGTTTTATGATGACGTCTCAAAAACCTTGACCTTGTCGTCCTAAAGCCCTTTATTAACCGATTTGGCTTTATGCTTATGATTATTGTGTGTTTAGAAGACCGATTTTAGCCTAAGCTACACTCCGTCTTGAGATGTTGTTTCAATGGTAAAAAAGAGTAGACAATCAGTGGTCCAAAGTCTGCCTTACTTGAAGTGCATCATTCCCTCCTTCACCCCACAACATAATGCTGCCTTCCATTTACTGAAGAGTTGGGGTTGTATTGTTGAAAACATTCTCTAAATGTAACGATGTCATTTTAACCAAGCTCGTCAGTTTAACTTCACCGCGTCCTCAACATGGCTTTAAAACTGTAGTCTAGATTTTTATGTTGTTTCTAGAATGATTGATGTGTTAGCTTACCATACATTCAAAGATTGGCCTCCACTGAACTCAGATGTTGTGAATTAACCTTTTAGAAGCTTACAAATCCATGACTTCATCTGTGCCTTTACAAATAGCTTAACGCCAAAGTGACCTTATTGTGAAGAACTCTGAGTTCAAAATGATTCACTTGCTCATTCTTTTGGCAAATAGAAATAATATTGACAATACTAACTGGCCTAAAAAAACTGAAGTTTTATCTCATTTGTTGGCAGAAAAGTAAAAATAAAAATGGTCTTTTTCAACATTTGTATGAAAACATCTGGTTTCAGATCTGGTGTCTTGACCTTTTTTGGAGGGATTTTATGTTGTTGTAACTTTTGTATTTGTTTTATTACATATGTTTTTATTTTGCAAAACTTGTGTTGGATTTTCATGTCCATCTTCCTTCCCAATGGGGGCCCAGCTCCAAAAGAGATTTTTGACGATTCGAGGAAACTGAAATGTTTTTAAAGCAGCGCTTAAAAAGTATATCAGTCGCAAATCTGAACTCTTACAAAGTTGCCTTACAAATTTCACCAACATCACAGTGGATTTCTATGACAACTTGCAACAGATGGTTTGAGTGATAGCCCAGAGAAATGCAGGTGTACCAAACGTTCAGTATTGTGTGTAGAGAGACGCAGCAGTGTGTTTCTCTTGGTGGTTTGTCTACCTGCAAACAGCACCTCTCTCAGGCCCCTTTGATCTGAACACTGAACCTGCCCTGCTCTCCCAAAGTGAGACAGGCAGCCCTGTGATCCTCTAAACAACCTGAGTGTATGTGTGTGTATGGAGAAGTGAATGTGCACACGTGCTTCAGTGTGTGTGTGTGTGTTGGTTCTCCACAAACCTTTTTAATGCTTAAATAAAGACTCAGTTTTCCACTGGAGACATCACCACAGTGTGTGTCTGTGGGGAGCAGAGCTGCTATTCAGCTTTCTCTGTTCTGCAGGCCTGATAAAAGCATTGCCATGGTTCAGACACCAGCTCAGCAATTCATATAGACAGAGCAGAAGATGAGCCATAAATCATACAACAAAGTGAACGGCCCTTTTCTCCCCTCTTCCCCTCATTCTCTTCTGAATAAGTGCTATGCCTCACTTGTGACCTTCCCTCTTCTCTTTCCTGCATGTTTGTGTTTTCGCAGCACTCCTACTTCATCGCCCCGGATATCAATGGACTGCCAACTATCCCAGAGAGTGTAAGTGCTCATGGAAAAGAGGAGAAAAGGAAAACAAAAGGAGATGAAGGAGAAATCCCTCCCTTATGGAAACATCCCTGCCTCTAATCGTTTTTAATCTAATACACATGTCACCGTTTGAAATTATTGCATCATCCTCTTGTTTCAAATTTATCTCCTGCGGTGCTTGTGCTTTAATGTTGAAGTTCAGTGATTGGCATAAAAGATTCAAACTGAGCACATGCTCTTTGTTGATTTTTGTGTTTAAATTCGAGCTCAAATTTTTATGGCAAGGGACACAAGATGACAGCAATTATCGGTCTCTCAGGCTGACGTTGAGTGAAATGTGATCCGTTTTCCCCAATCTGACTATTTTGGATGGATCACAGGCATGAATACAGCTGAAACACACATTATTCTTACCATTTATTTTTAATGTAAATCAATCTCTGTAGTAGTTTTTTTTTTCTTACACTTTTCTTTGACAAATAATCAGGCTTTCTCACAGTGATGTAGTACTTACATTTTGGAAGCTATAAACATTTTGTCCTGTTTTATCTCCAGAGGAACCTGACGGAGTACTTTGTGGCTGTGGACATCAACAACATGCTCCAACTCTACGCCAGTATGCTGCATGAACGGCGCATCATCATTACCTCAAGGAAGCTTAGCACTGTGAGTTTGTTCCTCCCTAGTCATCCTGGAGCTTTTGGTTATTGAGCTTAGTCTTGTAGGCACAGGCTGAAAAAAGCTTGGAAAACAACTAGAATACAGCATCAACCTAAATGATTCTTCCCTTCAAATATTAATGTTGCTATTATGTTTATTTTGAGAATATTGTGCAATTTTATGTCTGGTGTTCAGGAAGCCCAGGTTGCTTCGGTAGAGACCTTCAGCTCTTCTGCATTGTTGAGTCTGGTGTCTCTCATGTTCATCTCAACAATAAATGACAGATTATCTATAAATGTTCGCGTCAGGCCAGTTTGCTGGCCAATAAAGCAGAGAAGCACCATTGTCATTGAACCAGCGTCTGGTACCTTTGGGTTCTCAGTCTTGCTGGACAATGAAATCAGTGTCTCCATAAAGCTTATCAGCAGAAGGAGGGCTTTAAGGTTTCCTGGTTGATGGCTGTGCTGGCTTTGAACTTGATGAAACACCGTGGCCCAACAGCTGCTGTTAAGATGGTTTCTTAAGTCATCACTGACTGTGGAAACGCCACACTGGACCACAAATAGTTTGGATTCGGAGCCAATCCACTGGGATCTTGATTTCCAAATGAAATACAAACTTCACTTGTATCTGAACAGAAAGCTCCATTTTCTCTTTAGCCCAGATAAGAATCTTCTAAAGTTTGATCTGGTTCAGGAGTGGCCTTGTACAAGGCATCAGTGTACCACCTGCTGTCGAATCGTCCGCAAACTCTTAAATGTACCTTGCTTCGCAATACCCCCAAGACTGTGGTTACACCTGTTGTACCTTTATCCAAGACATTTTTTCCTTCCACACAAATTCCCATTTATATTCCTGAATGCTTCACTCTGTGTACTGCTGGGTTGTTTAGCAATGACATCTTTGTGGCATATTTTTCTTGTGATGGTTGTCAATAACTGTCAACTTAGCTGTCTTTGCTTATCTATATGCATAGTGTTACTTCTTAAATGTAATGACTTATATGAATTTTCTTTTAAATTATATCCTAATGTATCTGTATATCTTTAATCAGTGTGATTTCCTCAAATGAAAAATTACTAAAAAACAATCTTCTCTGATTGGAGGATGGGAAACAAACGGATGTAAAAGGTTTTAAATGCACATTAATTACATGCATAAAATGCAGCTGTTTTTTTTTCTAATGGAGTATTCTGAACTTTTATAATAATTCAGAAAGCTTGTTGCCAACTTGCAGACCTGCACCGTCATGCTTTAAATCAAATTCAAATGCCAAATTATTCCACTAAAACTGGATCTAATCAATAGATTGAACATGATTTGCTTCATCAATATTCCAGCTGGATTTCAAACTCTAAATATTACGATTGGAATATTTATCTGAGTTGGCTTGATAGTTGTTCAGAGAGACTTGAAGCAGTTCCCCCTCTCACCCTCCGCCCCTCTTCTTAATCATCCAGCTCTGACAGGTCGTGAAATTCAGGCTGAAGCTGGGTTTTGTGTGGCTGTTTGTACCATATAACCGCAGCATATTAATGTCCAAAATGCCTTAAATTATCTGTTATTACATGCCTTAGCTTACTCTTATAATTTAGAGTCATTTCTGTGTGCATGAGGGAGGAACTCTGTGTGTCCATCTCCCCCTCTTCCTCTCCCATGCTATCTTTGCAGCTGATGAGGCAGAGCCAAATGTTTATGACAGATTAGATGGGAGAGGAAAGTGATGTCATCCAACTTCTATTTGTATCTGTAGCTGAGCGGCTCCTGCCAACGCAATCTACAAGTCTGCAGAAGGTTTAACAGCTGGGGTCCTTTGGTGGTGTTTGGCGCTGCGGGGAAGTGTTCCCAAGGTCTCTCTTCGGAGCTATAATCAGGAGGAGCTGTAAAGATTACCCACCCCTCTGAGAATTTCACCTGTCTCCCCCTCCTCGGCTCAGACCGGCTGCACCTCAGCTGAGGCGGCACCCTCTGCTGTGACACAAGCAGAACATGATGTAAATTATCAGACTCGGGGGAGGTGTGAGAGTGTTTTCCTTTTTAGCACGAAGACAGTGTGTGATTTAAAGCTTTCTGTAACTTGAAGACAAACCACGCTTTTTGCTTTTATTGCAAATATATGCCGGCAGAATATTTTAGGAGACCTTTACCTCCATGAGCCTTTCATCCTCCGCAATTCCTCATCCAGTCGTCTATCCATCTGTCTTCCTCAGGGAGAAGTGTTTTGGTTTGGTAGCTATGTATGTCATGCGATGTAGTACAAAGGTATTTTCACATCCCCAGTGGGATTACTCGCTGGCCTAGTGTTATTACCGCTCCTGTGATGCGTTATTTTTGCTGTTGGGATAGATTGACCTCGTAGTTCAATCACAAATGGCTGCCATGATTCTTAAAACCAGCTAAGTGTATAGATACGCACCTAACCGAAAATATCTCCACTCATTACCCGCGCCATTGTCATGTGATCAAACACCTTAAAGGATGAGAGACGTGTAATTGCTGTCAGGGTTTGGCACAGCATTATGTTAAAATGAGTGTTATCACTCATTGGATGGATGGGTTATATTTCTATAGTCTGATCTCGTGGATAGAAGACGTATAAAGAAGATATTGGGAGATATTGTTGGAAACATTGTTAGTTACATCCAGCTGCTTTCCACCACCTCCGCCTTTCCAGCCAAGCAGAAACACGGGATAGAAAGTGGGAAAAAAAAAAATCAGACACATCGCAGCTCATGTATTTATATATATTCTGCCTTCGTAAGGTGCTGCCTGTGTTAAAGCCCCCAGTGAACCCTGCATGTCAGTTTGTCGGTACATGGCTGCCACGTCTTGCAAGCAGCCAAAAGCAAAGGAATAAATCATGATCTTACATCCATGCGCTAGTTGACTTATTGCTGTTTTGTGACCAGAGGTGAATGGTACCGCAGTTTTTAAAAAGCCGGCTGGTGGTGGTGCAGGGGGCGGCAGCCAGCCGTGTGTGCAGCCTTGTCATAGGCCCGTATAATAGGGGTGCATCGGCCCTTCTTCTAACTAGTCAGGAGGGAGGACCCCACCACCGCTGCCGCTGCTCCCCACCCGTGTCTTTCATCTACCCAGCCTCCCCCTCCAGCCTCTGCCCTGCCTATCGGCCAGCGCCGGCTGACAGCAGCCCTCTCATCAGGCTGTCAGGCCTATGCTAACAAGGAGCTATCCATCCACTGTGCCCTAGAGTGCCAGCTGTCTCCTGGTTTCCAGCTTTTTTCCTCTGTTGTTCGTCTTCTCTCTCTCGCTGACTTCTCTTTGCCTCTCCCGGATCTCGCTGTGTTAGTTATACTTTCCCTGTGACATATTATTTTCTGTCCATCTGTCTCTCACTCTCTCGCTACACCTCTTTCTTTCTGACATCGCCTTCCTCTGCCTGGGAGTCCTAATGTGTCCTTCAGTTGTTGGGCAACGGCAGAACATTGGAACATTCTCCCCTTGTATCCCCCTCCCTGAGTACCTTCCTCTGCTTGTCCCCGATAAACTTCCCCTTCCTCATGTGTCCTGTGTGTTGTTGGTGGGACTGTAAATGTGCATGTGTTTTTCTTTGAACAGGGATACTGGGGTACACTGAGCCTCCCATTGTTGCTAGGAACCGGTAAAAAACACTGATCATGTGACCAAATAGTTAGGAGAAAGGCATCATTTATTCAAGTGTGTGAAGGTAAGAACCTCATGGATAAAGTGGTTAGACTTTGATTTCTTAAAGTGGCAGTACTATGTGTTTTCCAGGCATCACAATCAAGTAACTGTTACCTTCGGTTTTTATAAAAATTATATATATGCATATCAAATATGACTTGAAATTGAACTTCTGTCTCTTTAAAAACTCTGCTCTTCTGAAACGCCGCTTTCAGAAAGTCATCACAACGTCACTCCTCTATTAACGTCTTAACAAGCACTGAGAAGTACTTTATATAAAGAGTTCAGTGGATGCCCAGTCCCACCAGGTGTTTGCTAATTGCTGTTGGCTAATTTGAAGGAGCTGCTGTTTGAGGAGTAAGCGATGAGATGCGTCTCGAAGGCGGCCCTCAGTTCACCCCGGTGTTTTGCACAGCTAAACGGTTGCCATTGGAGATTCAAGGATTTCTCAAACATGTATGAAAAAATAAATCACTACAGGCATGTTTTTGATGAGGGAATAACACAATTACATGATGTAAAGCTCAAAAAAGTATATTTAACATAACACTGCCCCTTTTAAAAAAACATTTTTCACTCTCGAAAGTGAATTTAGTCTATCATAAGTTTCATAAGAATTGTGTTTAGACCATAACAGATATTTAAAAATGATGTATCAATTACGTATCAATTAAGTATGTATTAGTTGTGCTATGTATGAGCTATAACATCAGGTCATAAACCGAAGGTAAAAGTGTAGCATTTTAGCTGTGAGCACAAATAAAGTCAAAATGGTAGTTTTGGTTAAATTGGTTAAAATTACCCCATACAGGGGTAAGTTGAAAAACAGCTTTTTTTTAACATGCTATATTATCAAAACTGTTTCTGATTGTTTGAAGGGATGCACAACATCGTGACATATATGTAGACATGCAAGTTAGCGACCAAACCAAAGTTGCCTTTTTGTGGTGATCCTAAGTATGAAAAATGACTAATATTAACCAGTCTCCCCTATTTGCTCTTGCAGGTGTTTGTGTTTGCCCCTCATGCCTTCTGTCTTTCTGTGTGGGAGGCCTGGTGTTAGCGGCTACATGCGCCACCCTGCATGCCCTCTACTTCTCTCCCAGTGCAATATAGCCCTATATGTACCCTTACGAGGCTTGACATCAACGTTTGTCAACACGGTGGAAAGCAGAGCATGCATAATTGGTGACTTAGTGCACAGCAGAAGAGAGGGAAGGGCCAACGCAGCGATAAAGTAACAGAATAAATGAGGAAGAAGAGAAAAATGTAACTGATACCAAGAACCTGGGTGGCTATATGGCCCGCTTTTTCTTTTTTTTTTCTTTTTGTTTTTTCAAATTTACCAGAATTGTTCAAAATCAGACTGGATGGAGAGCATCTTTGAACATCAGTTTTATAGTTTTCCCACGGATAATGATTAGGCCATTCGAACACATAAATATGCTTCAATCTTAACTATTCAATTTTAGGTCTGGGTTTTGTTGCTTTTAATAGTTTTATTTCCAAGATTGTACCTTATTTACCATCTTACCATCAACTTTGACCAGCTACATTGTCATCACAATGTTTCACAATGGGCATGTGCTAGGGGTCATTTAGTTTTAGTTTTTCTTCAGACATTGTTTTGCACTTTCTTCCTTATCTGCTGTTTCCCCTACATTACTTCTTTTGAATTTCTCTTAACAATTCAGCATTGTTACCACCAAAGCCAGATTTGTGACGTGTATGTTGTATATTTTTTTCCCCACATAGTTGTCCTCTTGAATATTTCCCTTATAAAGATTCTGCATTTAGGTGCATCGGAGTAAACAGGGATGAAAATAAGTGCACACAATTGTCCGATTTTTAGTTGCAGCAAATTTTAAAAACCATCTCTTATTTTCTTTACTTCACAATAAAGCCCAACAAAATGCATAGAAGTTTGTAATGGTAATGTGACAAAATGTGAAAACCTTCAGTTCATATAAATATTTTTGCAAGGCACTGCAGGACTGAGTTTGGCAAATGTGTGGGGATAGAGTTGGAAGTAAAAGGCTAGTTGAGGGGAAATGAGCGTTTAAAGCTGGTGTGAGAAGGTCAAGAGCAGCTATGTTGATACCGTTCCTCCTGTCAAATTAAATTACACCGCTTGGAGCAGCAGCCGGTTTCTTCTGCAATCTGTTTCTTTACAGTCGAACAAGTCCAGTAAAGACACTTCAGGATGGAAAAGCAGAGTATGTTTTATAGCTTTTAAGTTTGCTTTATTGTTTATCCCAAAATACGTGAATGAGATTCAATGATTTTATGTTCCTTCAGCATCCAGCAAAGAATAATGATGTGGGTTGAACATGTTTGCTGAGCTGCATGAGTTCAATATATACATTTTAGGATTTCCTCACGTAGAGCAACATAAAATAACACTTAATTATACATAATGGTGAAGGGAAGCGTAAAACTCAAAAGTGTGGCTTGAAATTTTGAACCTCCTTTACTTTGATGCTCAAGAAATTAACAGTCTGTATGTGTGTAGTTGAATCTTGGTGCAAATCTAGCTGTTTGGTGTAGGCAACATTGTCCATCAACAACAATAATGACCAAACACTGTTATGAAAAATGTTATTCTGTTTTCTTTTATTTATTTTTATTTTTGTTATTATTAGAACAAAAAAAAGATCAACACAAGTATACAGAAAAACAGTATACACAATGTCCATCTGTACCACAGTCAGGAATCATTTACATCAAAAAACAAAATTGGGGTACAAATTATATTTTGGATGCCTTGATTTGTTTGAATCTAGACAGTAATTTAAAATATGAAACCGCAAAACTAAGCGAGTCAGTGACCAGTGATTTTCTGGTTCTCCATTGCCTTTACACAATCTGTAAAAAGTATTCTAGAATACAAACTGGAGATGGAACATTTAAAATGACTAGAATCAAATTTTGTATTGCTATTCCTTCCTCGTTTTCAACCTCTTTATGCAGAAATATATTTTATGTCTAACTCTCTGAAAGAGATAAAAAAGAAAGCGAGACGAGAAAAATAGATGTTTTTGAATTTGGATTCATGGAGAATCTTAAAGTAGAGATATCTTATAAAACAATATTTTAAGCCTTAAGTAATTCAACTTCAGTCCATTATCCAAAAATGAAAAAAGTATGGTACAGCTGTAAATCTACCAAGACATAGCTGTCCACCTAAACTGAAAAGTAGGATAAGTAACACATTATTTAAAGAAGCAGCTAAGAAGCCCAGGGTGAATCTGGAGGGGCTGCAGAGATTCACAGATTCAGTTATGGAAAATCTGCTGATGGGATAACTTTCTTTTACTCTACAACTGTGGTCTTTATAGAAACGTTGGAAGAAGAAATCCTGTGTGCAGTTACCCACGAGACATGTAGATGAAGAAGGTGGTCTGGTCATGTCGCTTTCTGACCTACTCACAAATCTCAAAGTAGAACAACTCAACTTCAAAACTCAAACTCAGTCGACTTCTTCCAATTGCCACCTCCATGTTTTCACAATCCCATAGTGAAGCATGACGGTGGCAGTGCCATGATCCTTTCAGTCAGCCAGGACAGTGAAACAGAAATCCCGTAAATAAATCTCTTTTATGCAAAGTTTGAGACTGAGGGTGAAGGTTCACCTTCCAGAACAACCCTAAACCTACAGCCAGAGCTGCATTTTGTATCAAAGCATATTGATGTGTTAGAATGACACAACCAAAGCCCAGACCTGAATCCAAATGAGAATCTGGGGCAAGGATGGGAAATTGACATTCACAGGTGCTCTCCATCCAAGTTGACTGAACTTCCTCTGTTTTGTAAAATAAATAAATAAAAGTTATAAATGTGCAGAGCTGGTGGAGACATATCCCATTAAACATGTAGCTATAACTGCAGCAAAATGTTGCTTTGCAAAGTATTGGCTCAGGGTGGCTGAATACATATGAACATTTATCAGATTTTTATTTTAAAAAACAGTTGTATCATTTCATTTCCATTTTACTAGTATGCTTCACTTTGCATTTATCTATTTATGAAATCACAATAAGACACACTGAGGTTGTGTTTGGAACGTGACAAAATGGAAACTAATTGTATAGTATGAATAGTTGTGCAAGGCATCAATAATAATTACTCCGGCTCTAATTACTACACATGCAGATTCACTTAACCTTTTGCCCATTTGTTTATGTAAGTGTGTTTGGATGTAAAATTTTAGAAATAGTGTAGATTTTTTTTTTCCTGAAATGCTTTTTTCTTGCAAACATGAACTACATTCAGTAACAAAGAAGAAAACAAGAGCTGATGAAAGTTAGAAAGACATTTGAAAACAGCCAAGATCGCTGACAAATGTGCAGAAATCTTTCTGTTTGTTTTTGTGTAATTTACACTTGTCTTCGTTGATGTAAGATAATATTAATGAGTTTTATTTTTGTGTTAAAGCTGCACAATACCTTGAATCGCAGTTGTCATTGCAGTTTTAATGTGTGAAACTTCACAGGCCCAAAAGACTGCTCAGATGCAATATGTGGTTTTTTTATTATATTTGAAGTGTCATGAATTCATCCTCAGCATTGAAAAAGATGCATTTAATCAGTTGGATGGAGGTTCACTGTGCCTTATCTCCAAATATGATGTAAATTTTAGTGGCTGAGATGTTTAAGATCACATCAGGTGTTGGAGACATTGTGATGATTTAAAACAATGATGAGTAAAGTTTCTAATGACTTACGAAAGCAAAACTTTATAAGATACAGAGCTGTTTGCTGCTTGCATCAAGTATGAAATTAGACTGGATTTTCACAGCAGGTTTTTATGCTCAATTTCAGTCGTTCATGCCGTTAATTAAACCCGACCGCAGTGAGATTTCTGTGTGAAAGATTTATGACCCCAAATCGACTAGGGCTGTTGTAAACTAATATTTTAGTAATTGAGTAATCTATTGATTACTCTTACGATTAATCGGGTAATCGGATAAAAACAGAGATAAAATAAAACATTGGTAAATCTAACATAACAGCAGTGATACTGATATGTGTTACTATCGCATATCAGCATCAGTCCAATTTTTTACATTTGAGCTTCTCTAACAGTTACTTTTCTGTAGTTTAGAAAATTAACCTGCAACAATAATAGCTCACTTTGTTAACTTGAAGAAAAGTTATACAAAAATCTGAAATTAATTCAATGTAATAATAAAGA
>CAEGAE010055292.1:0-49088 GCA_903067095.1 Girardinus metallicus | reverse complement strand
ATATATATAAATTTTTATTTTTTTCCCATGGTGCCCAGGGCACTGCACGCCACTGTTTCCAAATGGCTAGATGTAAATGAAGGTTCTTCAGGTCTTTCATGGGTCGTGCAGAGAACATAAGCAGACAATGAAAGAGATGCTGAACAGCTGGAACATTTTCAAAGAGTGAGTCCACATTATTTTATGTGTATGGACTGATGTGTGCAGATGTTCAACAGACCATCACCAAGCGTCAAAGGCAGGGAATTTGACTGAGACCCAGTAACGGCAAACATTCGGCTCTTTAGATGAGAATCTTGGGCAAAATAAGTCAGGACTTTGACACCCTGTACTGAGTTTGCTCAAAGTTGAACAAAGGTTTAGATCCTCTTCAAAGTTTTTTTTTTTCCCATCCTTTATCTTTGAAAATCAAAAGGTTTTGAGTGAGAGTTTTGGAAGCTTTCTCACGGTGATCTCTCAGTCCCTGATGAACAGACCTGTAAAGTTGTGTCCTTTCCTTGTTCTGTTTGTGTCATGGCAACAATCACAATCAGGGTGTGATGTCAGCATAGCGCAGTTATCGTTTCCGCATCATCAGATAGATTGTGTTCCATCTTATTTTACACTTCACTCTCTATGTTTTTGGAAATTAGCTCTACGCTAACATAACTTCTAGTTTTTATTGCGAACTCACTTTGAGAAAACTTCCACACGTAAGATACTGAGTTCTGATACTTCGTAGAACCCCTCTTTGAAAATAAGTCAAAATAATTTCTCCTAGATGCATGCTGGCAGGCCAAACAGGCCAGTCATCCACAAAAATAAAAAATGCTGTACTGCATAAAAACACATGGAAAGACAAAATGGGCTAATCCTGGCTGCACATATATTTGTGTTAGAAACTTAGAGAGTAAAAAGTTAGTGAATTTATGGAGTGTTTAGTGTATAATATCCATTAATTAAAACCAAAATAACAAATAACCGTTATAGAAAACCAGAGTACATATATCGTAATTAATGCATTATATTTATATGTATTCATTTTTAGCAGCTGTAGCAATAATTACTTGTTTTGCTTTAAATGAAAGAACCCAGATTATGTTGTACATTTTTGATTGAATTTTCTGCCAATGTTGAGAAATCTGTATATTTTAGTTGTAACACAATGAGAGTCCATCCATCCATCCATCCATTTTCATTACTTGTCCCTTAATGGGGTCGGGTGGTGCTGGTGTCCATCTCCAGCCACGTTCCGGGTGAGAGGCGGGGTCACCCTGGACAGGTCACCAGTCTGTCGCAGGGCAACACAGAGACAAACAGGACAAACAACCAGGCACACACACTCACACCTAGGGACAATTTGGAGAGGCCAATTAACCTGACAGTCATGTTTTTGGACTGTGAGTCTTGCTGTAAGGCAACAGCTCTACCAACTGCGCCACTGTGCAGCCCCACAATGAGAGTCTAAGGCACCAAAATCAAAATAACACAATATATCTGTTGAGCTCCTTGTAAACACTATTCTCTCAGCCGTGATGCCCTCTGTGACCTCTGGTGCCCTTTCGGGATTCGTCAGCTCCGTCCAAAACCCGACTCAGCAAAAAAGTGATGTCTCAATATGACTACTCCTTCCAGTTTCTTAACTCGATAGCCGTGTTAAGGCGCTCAGTGTGCTCACTGAGCGTCAAATCGCTTCCGAAAGCAGAAGATTTCCACTGACCTGCACTCGTCGGCATTCCGATGACTCGGCGCAGCGTTCGGACCCAGTCGTCCAGATCGCTTTGGGAGCTGGCCATGAGCACGTACGGACACCGCTCTCTGTCTCCGGTCGAATCTGAAACATTTCAATCATTTTTCCCCTCGTGAACAATTTTGCAGATGTTGCTGTGGTTTTTTTGGGGGTTGGGGGGGTGTTTATGATGCAAACAAAAAGTCTTGCGACAAAATTTGCCTCCAGAATTTCTTAGCACGGCAACAAACACATTTTCCATCAGGGTTTATTAAGCGCTTACGTGGTGTGATCTCAAAGAGATACTTTCCAGCGTCATCTGAACTTGGTGTGAGTTCGTTGACTTTACTGAAGCGCAGCTGGATGACTCCCTGTAGGTCAGAAAGAAGAGTCCAAACAAAGTAGAAGTGATATTAAAAAAAGCCTTGCCTTTTAGCCTCATCTTTACATTACACTGGAAAGGAGATGTTTATATTTTGAGCTCACTTTCTCAATTTCCTACGGCATAAACGTCTGCGTTCACATACAGCTACTAGCAGCCGAGGTTGAGAAAATTAAAAGAAAGCTTGTGAGTTTTTGATGCAACAAATAGTAGCTGTGGTTTGACACAACTCGCCCACTTCTACCCAGCACATGATCAGCCACACGATGCATTTTACACGGTCAGGAATACAGAAAGTCAAAGTGAAGCATCAGTAATTTGTGTGCAGGAAGTGTGTTAAGGCAGCTAAAAATGTGTGTGGTGTCGATTGGAAATGATTAAAAGTACATCTCAAACACAGCTAAGCTCAACGGACTAAACAGATAAATACTTAAAAAGTTTTTTTTTTTATTTTGCTTGACAATTACAGCATATTTTATTGACATTCTAATATTTTTTGCTCTTGGGGACTGCCACCCACCTGCACAGTGGTCTCTTTGTCATCTTTGTGGTAGGTCAGAGTGCTTCCTCTTAGCACGAAGTAGCGCTGCTGCCAGTTCTTCACCAATGACCTCTGTTGCTTCTTGAGCCAGCCGGCCTTCAGGGGCATCTCCATGGACCTGGGGGAGCACGGCGAGCCCGACCCGGGGGCCCCCTCGCCGGGTATGACGCTCTTGGATCGGGCTGCCACGACACCACAAGAAAGCGTTCGGTGAAGGTGTTACCGGCCTGCCGTGCAAACCTCCACCGCCCCCCCACCCCCTGCACTCCACACTGCCAAATACTATCAAAACACCGGGGGAGCATTCAGCTGCGCCGCCGGCACTTCCTCCTCTCTTGTATGAATATGCATCAGCGTTGACTGACTACAACCTAGTTCTGTTCAGTCGAAGCTGAAAGGAAGCTGCTGATGCTGTTAGCTGAGCCGTTTCCTGTTGAGGGCTGCGCGAGAACAGCTTTGATTGCTCTGTAGAAACAAGTGGCGATCGGAGAAAAGCCTGTGAGAGGTCAAACCGTCGACGCTGTACATCAAGCCTGATGTATTAACACTTCAGTATAATTAGCATTTTGAAGTATGTACCTTCCAGGAAAACTCTGACAAGTTAAAGAGTTCTACGGCTTAAGAAGCCGTTAACTGGAGGTTTAAAGCAAGAGTGGCTCATGGGTCATCAGCAACGAACTTGGGGCGGCCCTTGATCACAATTTTAGAATGGTGTAAATTTGCCAGGCAGTTGGATGCAGAAACTCATTAAAAAACTATTTCCACTGATGCCAGGCCTTTTAAAAAAGTTACAATTTAAAGTCTTAATATGGTAAAATGCACCGCAAAAGCAAAATCTTCCCAAGTATCTTTCGCTGTAGTTTCTTGTGGAAATAAGTGCCTCGAATAAGGAAAATAATCTGCCGATAGAAGTAGCACTTTTTCCATCGATATTAAGGAATTACTGACATAAAACAAACAAACCTATATCTTGCTGAACAGCTACTAGTTACAAGTTTTGTCTTAATTCTAGAAATTAGAAAAAAAGACAAGACTTGGTTGCAATTTGTGATTTTGCTTTCAATTGAATCTGTCTGAGCAGTAAAAGGGGCAACAAGCAAACCAATATTGCAGACTTGGGCTCGGTCATTTGGCAGAATAAAACAAGAGTGAGCCGTTTCCTGTTCTAATTGCCGGAAACCAGTTCAGAATATGGTTTGCTGTTGTTTGTTTTAATCTGGCAAACCTGCAAGATGCTCTTTTATGTTTTAAATCTACAGTTGTTTACAGATCCCTTGTTGATATAAATCTTCCTTGTTTCATTGAAACATTGCGTGCTTACTTTATTGTTGAAAAAATAATATTAAATTGTTTTGGCTATTATAATTAAAAGTAAGAATACAAAAAATTCAGTGGCCCCGTTGTACTTTCAACTTGACATCAACAAAAGTTTGGACCCTGCTGGTATAACGGGACAGTGAAGAAGAAGTGGGGGAATTGTACGTGCTATAAGAAGACACGGTTGGCTGGAGACAGCCTGAATAACACCCAGGGTGGTGGGACCGTGGAGATAACGGCTTCAGACTGAGCCAGCTTCCCTCAGTTCTTCTCAAAGCCACCGTGCCTTCTTAAGCAAGATGACAAGAGGAGGAGAGAAGAAGAAGAAGAAGTAGGGCGGCTCAGGGGTAAACAGGAAGTTTTAACATCCCTCCCGGAGGCTCGCTGTACGCTTTGAAGGTCTCCACCTACGAGCCTGAGAGTCCTTTGGTCTGACTTGAACAGCGCTGGGATCAAACCATGACCCCACACACACCCTGGCTTCAAACTGGACCCGCTGTGTCACGGCGGCCTTGACATTATCCCTTTGACCTCTCTTAGACAAACATGGAAACCCATTAAAGGGGCAGCATCGTGTCACATAATGCCATTTTATAGCACAATCAAGTGACTATGTTAACTTTGAAAAAAATTCAATATATATCAAATATGACTTAAAAGAAGTTAGACTTTTGTAATTTAATACTTCGAAATTGGGCCTCTGTCACTTTAAAAACTCCTGCCTTCAGGAGGTCATCACAACATGGCTCCTCTATTTAGCCTGTAACAATGTCTTTACCATCATCAGTGTATAAAGCCCATCTTAGCAGTTTGCTGATCTGGAGCAATGAGGTTGGCAGTGAATATAGATACAAGTAAACATGACTGTAAACACTTCACAATTGGGGGTAAATATCTGTTTGGAGTGAGAAAATGCAGATCATGTTGTTCATTTAGATTCCTATTTCTAAACTTGGGCTGCACCAATATGACCATTTGGATTGATACCTACTTACTACATAACTGATATATACATAAATTGCAGATATACGCTGCCATTCGACACCTTGAAACAAACAAACACACCACTGACTTCCACATTGCTTCGCTGCTTCAATTAAACTACCCACAATCCTGTGCTGCATCGACATCCTTATCACATGACCAACCTCCTCCGCTTCCCCTTCAAAAACAAAAGGCAGCGAGACGGGGAATAAATATTGGTTATTAATGTCAGCCCAGCTTTATTTCTCAGACCGATACCAACATGTTCATTAATGACTAATATCCTTATCATTGATACCGATGTTAGTGCCAATACATCATCCATCCCTAATTTAAACTTTCTGTGCTTTATGGACCGCCATGATGGAGGATCAAGCATTTCAGGATATGACTTTAATTTGCTGTTGCAGACAAAAAAAACAAAAAAACAACTGTTCTCAATGTCTCAGCTGTTTTCTGTTTCCTAAACGTCTAAAGGTGTCCCAGCCCCTGCCTCTACTCAAAACAAGTAATCCGTCTGTGGAAAGCACATATGCCAGGAACAAGGAACACGGGACACTGAATGCTGCATTTCAAAAGCCGACATTATCAGACTGCTTCCTGTTTAACAGATATCAAGTGTAGGAACATCACCAAGCAAAAATAATCCCAGCCCTTTGACGTTTTCAGACTTTGATACTCTGATGCATCAGTGTACTTCATAGGGGTTAATTCACACAAAGCAGCACATGCATAATGTGATGCTAAGAAAGAATAATATATGGTTTTCTGTTTTATTACAAATAAAAATGTAAAATGTTGGCATGAATAGCCACTATGAATAAAATTACAGCTGCTTCGGAACCAGGCTGGTACATAAATGCTGAATAGTTCATAATATGTTTTAATACAGATTATGAGCTAATTGTTGATCTATACTTTGACCATATTAGCGCATGAAAATTAATGTTTTCTACGCTGCACGTGTAGAGTCTAGAACCTTCAGCCCAGACTTCAGTGCATCTTCCTCTAACCTCGACCCTTGGTAAATAAATAAGTAATAGTACCCACAGCATAATGCTGCCACCTGCCTGTTTCTCAATGTGTACAGTGTGCAGCAATTTGTGTGTAAGCCACAAAGTTGTGTTTTGGGCAGACCAACTTGTTGTGTTCTCTATTTGGCTTGTGGCAATCTGAAAACAGGACTTCCTACCACTTTCTGTTAGCAATCGGAATTTTTTTGTTTGCTCGTTTCTTTTTTTATCTTTCGTCTAATGCACAAGGCAGCTTTGTGGATTGCTCAGCTAGTAGTTTTCCTTTCCACAAATTATCCTAATATTCTATCCTCTATTTATTATTCTTATTTAGATATATCAGCATGAAAATAAGAGAAAAGCACACAAGATGTATTTGATATAGGGGTTTTAATACTTTTGAAAGACTCCGTAGCAATTTTGAATTTAAATCTGCGGTATGTAACTTATAAAAAATGGTTTGTTTTTTTACATACTTGTTCAAACTGCCACTGTGTCATGACAGTATAACATGAGACAAATAATCTGTGAAAAAAAAAAAAACTGAGCTCCTCTAGCTTGGTCAGAAATAACCAATCAGACAGGAGGAGGGTCTCAGTGCTGTCAATCATCCCCGTATACAGGCTGCTCACACTCCTTCTTTCTCTGTGCTACGCTACAGCTAGTTCCCAAAACCGAGCCTGTCATGAACTCTAAGGCCAGTCGGCGTGGCCACTGATGATGATGAATAAATGGTTTCCTGTAACATTAAGTTGTTTCTTTGCCATTAGCATAGTTAGCAGTGCGTACATGATTGAGTCCTCCTTGCTCTGATTAACCAATCCGTTAATCAGAGCAAGGAGGAGGGTCTTAGCTCTGTCAATCACTGCTGTGCTCATCCCATCTGGCTTGGTCTGTGCTAAGCTACAACTAGTACAACATAGCCTGCCACCAATGCTAAGGCTAGTTAGCATGACCACTGATAGAGTATAACTTTTTTCCATTAACAGTAAGTTGTAACATTAGCACATTTAGCAGCAGGTACTCTAGGTTGATTGATTGATTAGCTCTGATTGATGCATTTCCTCAGACAATAACAGTAGCATTAGGAGGAGGGGCTCAATTTTATCTTAGATTATCTTGAAATATGCTGTCATGATATAATGATAGTTCATACATAAAAAGACAACTTTTTTTATTATTATTATAAACGCCACATAGTCTTCCTGCAAGTGTATGTCGCAAAATGTCAAAACATTCACTGAACAGTTCCTGCAATGATGAATACAATCATCAGGAAATCCTGTGTCAGGTTTGCAACATTCACTCCCAAAGGTCTGAACTTGACCTCTCAGATCGTTATGTAGCATGATTGTACAAATACGCCCAGACACACGCACACACACACACACACAGGTTTTCATTTCTATCTGTATAAGGAAACAGTATAGACTTCCATTCATTTGTGCAACACCTAAACTTGCCACATACCCTAAACTCAACCTGTCATCCCAAAAACAATATTCCACTGCATCAGCACCGGGCTGGATGAAAGCATCCTTTGAACCTGGGTATGTAAGTGATTGCTAAGAGGTCCTAAAGAGGCAACATAAACAAGTGTAAGTAAGTACTCACGCACCAATCTGCGCTCATATTTGCAGGTAGGTAGTGCTACTTTTGCAGAAACTAAGCTCTTGCATCAGTTTCCTGCTGATAACCTGCATTGGTGAACTACTAAGTCAACAAATCAGACACCCGTCACAGTCTGACGAAAACAAGTTGACAGTCATGAGCATTTAAGAACTGTATTCCTCAATAAAGTGAAAGAGTAAAGACCACAACACGGTTGGTGGTGGAAATTACTTTAGAAGTAGATAAAGCGAACATGACTGAGAGCAGCTACTTCCTTCCACTGTGCCGAACATCCAGTTGGGGCTGATTGTAAAACCCGATAAGAGAGAAGGCAGAAACGCCGCCGCTTCGGGACCTCCGCTTGTGTGGATGTTGCAACCGCTGTCGTGACAGGAACTAAGGCAAGCTACCTCACCGAGTTCTCCCTGTGCAAACACAGCTCAGTGTGGCATCAGTGATTCTGAAATACTCGCGCACACAGTTCTGCAAAAACACACAAACGTGGAAATGGTGAACCACTTGCAAAACACTTTAATAGTCCTACGCGTTCAAAACAGAGAACGGTAGTACATGAATAACAGTGATTTGCGTTGCAGGTAAGGTTCTTAAAGCAAATCTGGTTATCATCGGCGTAGACGGCTCAACCACGGAAAAAACCCACATTGAGAACACTGGAGGCACACTGCGGCGGTCGCTTCTTTATCTCTCTCTCTCACGCACAAGTCATATTTGTGTGACAAATCCCAAAAGCTTAAAGACAACAGAGAAGCAAGTAAAGAAGAACCTTTCATTGTTTTTTTTTCATCTCTAGATGACAGCATCTGCTCAAACTGCCCATAGTGTGTGTGATACATGCAGAGAGGAAGCCTCACATCCCTGACAGCCGGCGACGCCAGACAGCCTTACCTATCCGAGCCGTCTCGGTCTTGAAGGTGCTGAAGTCCCAGTTCCGAGGTAGTTTCAGAGACATTCTCCAATGGCACAGGTAAGGTGCTTAAGTTCCCACATGCACCTTTTTGCTAAAACACGCACACATACACACGCCACACACACTCTCTCTCGCACGCACACATTAAAACACGCAAACTGATGATAATGCAGATCACACTTCCTGTTTCCTGTGTGTTAATTGCTCGGTTTTTTGTTTTTCCTTTTCCTCCAGGTAGCAGTTTGTAACTCATCCCTTCATGTCGCCTCCGTTTCCATGCCCGTCTTCATGAAGCTGACCAAGTGGCAGGGAGGGGATTCGCTGTGCAGTCTCTCCAAGTGACTAATGTTCACCGGTTTCAAGAGAAGAAAAGAAGAAGCCACCACCAGCGTCTTCTTAAAGGAAATGGTTTTATGCCTCTTGTTATGACTGGTTCAGAGAGCATGTTGCCTCACCACTTGGGCTGCAGGGGCACAAATCCATCCAGCTGCTGTATCTACATAACCACTTCTACAAAAGGTGAAAGCCTAATCCGCCGCCGACAGAAAGGTCTCCATCGTCAAACAAAATGAGAACGTTTTATAGAAGCTGGTGAGAGGAAATCGACTGAATAAATTTCAAAATGGGGAAGATGACCACAAAAAAAAGAGAAGGAAGAAGTCACAGAGTACGCCTCCTGTTGTCTTTAAATACATTTATTTTTTTTTCTCTGAACATAGCCAAAAACACATTTCAGCGTTAAAGAATACCTCTAGATATTATACAGTTTACCAAACCATTGCACAGATAAAGAATAGATATACAGATTTTTTTTTTTTTTTTTACAGATTTATAAGATAATCTATGCACATAATAAAGTAAAATGTTTCACATAGGAGAGCCTGCACAGCACGATGGACAGACATGACTCCCTTACATTCCTCTGATAGACTCCTGGCAAAACACAGTGCACAACAGGTCAGTGGAGCCCTAAAGATGAACGAAAAGAAAAAGTTTATCTAGTCAACTAACTTTTTCATAAAGGGGCAGCGGATTGTTCTAAGCAGAAGTAACGAATGGCCAAATATCTCCATTTATGTACAGCCTTAAGGTCACAAACAACAGGCTGAGTACAGGAGCTCTGGCTCCCTCTGGTGGCAGGTAAGTGGAAGGGCAGTGCTGAGCTGCTGAACCGAAAATTAAAACTTTGTAAAAATGTAACTACTGCGGCGGGTTTTGTTGCAGGGCTGGGGGGAGAAACTACGTAAATCATAAGCAACGACCAACCGAGCTGAGGCACGACACCGAACAGGACAGGAGCCTAGCAACAGCAACCACGGCAACAGCGCAGAAACTCTTCAGCTACTTTTGCGTTTTTTTTGTTTTTTTTTTGTTTTTTTTTCCCCGTACATGGCGATTGTGATTTTTTTTTTTTTTGCCTGACGACAAAAACTACTAAAAGAACACCAACATATATTTTAGAATTACAGCAGAGTTAGAGAGCTTGAGAAAGATTACGTCTGGAATGACGTCAACAAATAGTCACCGAATTCAATTCAAACACCGGGGAAAAGTGACGTCTGGGTTACAGACCCGGAAAAACTAGAAGATAAAATAAACAGAAATACCAGGAACACGTTTAAAAGCCGCTATTTACCGCCTCTTTTCCTTTCCTGCTACTACACCAAATGCAGTTTATTATGTATTGTTGCAAATACTGGTTTGTTTCCATCTTATTAACAGAAGTCATCTGGTTTTAGTTAGAGAGACTAAAGGGTCCGTTGAACCAAATCGTTATCTAAAACACCATCAGTGCAAAAGATTTTTACTTCGATTGCTAATCAGATTTTATTTTAACTATGGCAACGCATAATCTTACAAAACGTTAGTTTGAATAATTAGATGTCTGTAGAGACAGATGGAAAAACAAACTGTGAAAACGACATTTCTTCTACTGAGTAATCTTTTAGTTCACGTTCTTCAAGATATTTTGGCAAAAAACAACAGAAAAAAAAAATAATAACTGAAATAGACCAACAGTAACAGGAATATTTTTGGTATACTCTAGTGGAGCTGCACAATATATCGAATCACGTTAGTCGTGTAATTCCACAATCACAAAAGACTGCGTGGATGTAATATTTGGTAGGGTATTGCATTTGTTACCTGGCACTAATGCTTCCCCATGGGAAAAAAGAAAACGCTTTGCTGCCCTTGATGCCCACACCTGATACCTGAAAGAAATCCAAATGGATCGGAGACATTTCAATGTTTGAAAGGAAACCGACAGTAAATGTGAGTTTCGATACTACAATCCTGTTCAATAATACTTGGATTGCACGTTTTCATAACATCATGCTGCCTTAGATTCCTAATAGAAAAAAGGGGAAAAAAAAACAAACAAAAAAACGGGTGGCTACAAATTAGCATTTGGCAGATAATGGAGGGAAATGTTTAAAAAGAAAAAAAAGGCAAATATCGTCTTAACATGTCTACGATGCCAAATGATAGAAAAAAGTGACATAGAAGTAATCAACTTAGGAATGTCACTACCAGAATAATGTTAAAAGCAAGAGAAAAAAAAAATAGAGACCATTAAGCCGATACTTCAAAAATGGTCACTGGGTTCGCACAAGGTGCTTGTATAAAATGTAGAAGAGTGAAATACTTAAAACACCTGCAGGTAAACCCAAAGGGCGGTCAGCGTTGTGTGTGTGCTGTTGAATTAATTACGACAGGAAATATCTCTGTGTGCGAGTCTGCAAATGTTTCTACCCTCCAAAACATAGGATCCCAGTTAAACAAATAAAAGTAATCAAGGTGGAACATCAATAAAAGAGCTAAATTAATACAGATGTTTTAATAAATTCCAGACCGCACAAGAAAGCCAATAAATCCGTCAGCTGTGGCAAATATCGGCCTGACCAGCGGTGGATCGGATCTAACAGTACAGATGTTTCATAGACTTTTCCAAAATTCTCAGCTCAGGTTGGAACAAATTATATCTAGGAAAGCATAAATAAATCATCTGGAATATCAGCTAAAGAAAAAAACCATATCAGTGAACACGTGTTGCCGTTTCTGTAGGGCATGCTAACCTAAACACCTGCTGGTGTGCCTATTAAAGTGTCCAGACACGCTACCTGTAAAGAAACCAAACACCACAGAAGCTTATGCTTTTACTATCAAATCACACTTGGCATAAATAACACATAAAATGACTAATAAACCTAGAGGAATGAACACATACAGTATTGGCAAGGTGCAACGTTAGCGGATGTGCCTTAGTCCAACATGCTAACATCCTTACTGAGGTTCAGTGTATGAACTTTGTGAGCAGGGCATCTCTGCTGTGACCCTGCCGAACGACACACAGGATCAGAAATGGCAGTGCAGGAGTCATTGTGCCCCCCAAAAATGTTACTATCCCAGCCGTCGTAGCGCCCAACAGGTGAGATAAAAACAACCTTCAAACAGAAAGTCGGCTGCACTAAAAAAAAAAAAAAAAAATTTAAAAAGCCTTTAACTCTTCCACGGTGTGAAGACGTGTTACTTTTACCACACGAGCTTTTTACCCAGTGCGCGGTCGGATACGGTGCCCAACGTGCACTTTCACGAGATTTGCTTGCTTGTGTGTGTGTGTGTGTGTGTGTGTGTGTCGTTTCTGTCTTCCCCGCTGTCCGACCGTGACATCTGCCGCGCTCCTCCTGAGCGTCGCGCCAAGACCGCGGGAGAGTTAAAAAAACCAATGAAAGCCAGCCAACAGGTGAGAGTGAGGCCACTAGCCTACAGAGAGATTTTTTTAGAAAGCATGCTTGCTTTAGGAATTTACGCGACTGAAAGGTTTGGTTGGGATTCAGACGTCTACATGATGATGTGATGCTAATGATTTGGCCAAGCGTGAAAGGCTTGGAAATGACTCGACTGAAACAAAACCACATAACAACACAAAATGCACACAACTGCCTGAATAAAACAGATATTAAGACACAATAGAACATCTGAAATATAAAAACCGTCTCTGTATAAATAGTAACAATCACAATAAAAAAAAATAAAAAAAATGTAGCTAGACAGAGGTGGGAGGGTGACGCTGCAGTAACATTACAGTGTGTTAACGGGGTTTAGAGCACTGCTTTAGATTTAAAAAAAAAAAGACGTCATACGATAAAATATTAACACACGTGAGCCGATAATATCGAGGAATATTGTGTAAACAAGCAGAAATGTACATCTGACCAACATTTAGTTTAACAGTGTTGATTAAAAAAAAAAAAAAAAAAAAAAAAAAAACTAAATATGATCGGCTACACTGGTAATGAGGGGCTGGACTTTAACCGAAGCTGAAAACACTGGTGTCAGGATGGTGATCTGCAGAGCAGACAAGCACAGAAACACAACGCTCCAACCCAGAATAAAATGGAATGGCCCAAAGCTGAATGTTTTAGTTTTGTTTTGTTTTGTTTTGTTTTCCTTTTTCTTGGTTTTCACTGATGTGTCCTCGCTCACAAATAAACACGGGTTCTGTGAGGGCGCAGCCGGGCTAAGCGGCCGCCTCGGCGGCTCGCAGCAGACCCTTCTCCGTTAGGTGAGCCTTCAGGGAGTTGAAGATGTAGAGCTGCTGGTCGGACCGCAGGGCCAGGAGCTGTTGGACCACCTTACTAGGGTTGGGGCCTCTGAGAGGAAACGAAACAGGAGTCAAACGTAAATATTCTGAAGAAGAAGGGGAAAGAAAAGAGGTGAAGGGCCTTTCCCTTACTGCAAAATGTCAAATATGAAGCAAAGATGAACGTGTGATGTTGAAATCAGAGCGTTTTGACATTGACGGGCCTCTGATCTACGAAGGCGTATTACTGTCATTGTAGATGGAAATGTTATCCTTTTTTTTCCCCCAAAATTTGGAGATTAATCTAAGAAATTTTGTAGAAAAAAATCAGAAATTTCCTTGTTTTTCCAAGGAAATTTCTGAGATAAAGCTCGAAATTTCTGAACGTTTTACTAGCAAATTTTCGACTTTTCAAATTCAGACATTTGCTTGTTTTCAGATCGACTGAATGAGCGATATTAACGTGGCAACGTAAGCTGCTTGTCCAGAGTTTATATTTCAAAAACAGAAACGCAGTAAGTGCAACTTTCACCCCACAACGGACTCTGTTCGGACCGCTTCTCTCTGCTGTTTTGATTAGGCACCGCCATCTTTGTTTCTGGCTCCGCCTCAGGGTGACTGGTGGTGCCCTCTGCTGGATGGCGGCCAAACTACAACACTAAAAAGTCTTGCAGCTAATTTGACTCTAATAAGCCATTAAAGAGTATGCCAGTTAATTCATGTAGATGCATCTGACTAAGCTTTCGGTTGATGCTGCTGCTGCTGCTTTCCAGTCAGTTTTGCCACATATAGAGAGAATCCAGGTGAGTTCAGACAGAAAAAAGGCACATCGCTCATTAACAGTGTTCATTAAAACAAAGTGAAAGAAATGCATCACTCTTGTGGGGACATCCAAGATAAAATTCAACATTAAACAAAAAAGAAGATGCTTGTGTCTGAATGTGACAGATTAAACGTTCACTGTGTTTTTAGAGTTCACAACTCTGGTTTATCCAACCCTGTTTAATTTCTGAAAACTAAAAAGGGTTGTGGGAGTTTACCTGATGAAGCTGGCAATGTACACATTGACGAATGTGGCCATTATGTACTGGCAGTCAAATCTGTCCATAATGCCTCCGTGACCCGGTATGGTGTTGGCAAAGTCCTGAAAGGAGAGAAGACGAGCCTTTCAACGTGCGCTGAAGTTCAAACGTGACGCAAATACACGTCTGCAAACAAGCGACGAGTGAAAGATGGTGAGAGCCTCGTGAGGACGTTCTACCTTGATCTTAAATGCTCTCTTGAAGCCGCTGGCGAAGAAGCCACCGAAGGGCCCCACGATGGAGGCGAAGGAGGAGAGAGCGATGCTGTGGATCTGGAACGGATACAGACGCACGGTGGTCTGCGGACACAAGAGGACAGGGTTGGAGGCAAACAGCCACAGCCAGCGGGGAGCTAGTTTACAGAACCCAACTTCTGTTTAACATGGAGGGTCAAAGGTTGTCCTCCATCTCCTAGGATCTGTTTGTTCTTAATCTAGGCTTGAGCAGTTTAACTGTGTCCCGTGCGATCTCTGTGGGCTGGTGTGGAAAGGTTATGACTGTATTACAGTTCTGAAATGGATTACGGATCCAAAACGGTCCCATGTCAGTTCGGACTGAGGGTGCTTTGAATGTCACTGCTGTGGCCGTTTCCTCTGAGAGCCCTCATGCTGTCTGCTTACATCAGCAAAAAACGATGCAATCAAAATCAACAGCGTCAAAACATAGAGCCGCAAGAGAAATTTAGTTTTTCACTTCAACACCGACGAAAATGGCAATTTTATCTCCCATAGTAATGGAAAAACAACAAGAAATGGAGAACAGGTGTCACGTTGTTGCGGCTCAGGCAGCCATCGCTGCACCGCCTCCTGTGTCCTGACAACAGACTGAATGTTCTCTTCAATGCCCTGTAACTGTCTCTGTATAAATTTGGGTGGTGTTGTAATTTATTACACTTGTTATTCTCTTCCTTGTTATCTTTACAGTAGAAGGCCGTCGTGCTTCCACGTTTACCTCTGGGCTCTGTCCCCCTGGCTACGTTCTCCCCTCTTACGTCTTGTTCACACGGTAAAACTTTTATGCTTATTTTTGTCCCGATTTCCCAGATTATCAGCGCTTCTCCCCCGTCGCTTGTTTACTCTGAACTCATGTTTGGTCTCCAGAGGTTTGGCGAGATTTCCCACGTGACGTCTGAATGTCGGTGAGTGAAATCGGTTGTACGACCAAACCTGCTGTACCTGCGTTTTTGTTCTGTAATCGTCAAGCATGGTGGAATCCTGCCGTGTCAAGCAGGCATTAGCTGACTTACGAACGTTTCCTGGCTATTTTTGTAAGACCGTGGTTCCATTAGGGATGAGGTCATCATACCCATCCGGTGACAGACTCCAGGACTCCTGGCAGGGTGTAGTCCTGCAGCTGAAACAGCTCTGACGGCTCGCAGTCCACCTGGAAACTGTTGGAGTCGTTGTTGAACTCCACAGGACAAACAAAGTAGCGGTATCCAGCCATGACGTAGGAGAGCTGACAGGAGGAGGAGGACGACACTCTTCAGTTACAGTGTGTGACTTTTACAAGACTTCGGAAGTCATAAAAGACTTTAGTTTTAAATTAGAGATTAAATGTACGTCTCACCATGATACCAAACACAATAGTGGCGAATAATCCACCAATGAATCCCTCCCATGTCTTCTTAGGCGACAGCTGCAACAGACGAAATCAAACATTCATCCACTGTCACGTCTAGCTCAGCATAATTTATGTGACTCAATTTGCTTTTGACTGAAAGTGATCCAGCATGAGGCGCGGCCCGATACATTTTGCTGGACAATAAATTGTCCCACGAGTTATCGCAATAAACCACAATTTTCAAGCAATATATTGGTAATGGTACAATAATGTGTGCAGATGGTCTCAAAGGTCAGTAAACTTTAATTTTTAACCAACATTTCACACTGGAACTTATGACGGCATATTAGGGCCATTGTAGATTGAAAAAAATTGAGTAAATTTCTGCCAAAAACCTCAAGTTTTTTTTAGACAAATCAAGAAAATCTTTGAGTTTTTCTTGCAAAAAGTTGAACATCTTCTAGAAAAAAAAAACAACCAAAAAAACAAAAACTAAAATTCTGGAATAATCTCAAAACTTTTCTAGAAATTTAGGAGCTTCAAAAGTAAAATGTTTATGACTGTTCAAAGTCAAACTTTTAGTTTTTCAGTTTTTATTCTTTGTACTCTGGTAGCCAAGCAACAACATTTCGCTGCCAGATTCACCGTCATATGTTTGTGCAGTGACAATAAAGTAAGTGTAAGTCCAAGATTATTGGTTTGTCAGAGTTTTTTTGTTTTTGGTGCAACTTACTGTTTTATTTTTATTTTTTTTTATCTACAATGACCCCAATAGGCCGTCATAGGAACTGGAAGACATTTTAAATATCTGAACCAAATAACCAAAACAACCCAAACAACAAATGAAATGGACACTAAAGTCTCTTCCAACAAAATTGTCCTTCAGAAAGGGGGACAGTTGAGACCAAATCACCAGACTGAAGACTTTTGTCATCCAGTCTGAATGGAGACCCAAGAAAAAACAAAAAAACAACCAATCATGCTGATGGAGTATATCGAGCTCATTTTCACTTATCCTGCGATAAACTGATTTGTTGCGACAGGCCTACTAAACGCCCCCAGAAACGTCCCAACAGATGAACAAACTGAAATGTTTTCATGCTACCTTAATGAGCGGCGTTCGGCCAAAGAAGAAACCAAACATGTAGGCCATGATGTCGTTGCAGATCACACAGGAAATGGGAACGATGAACCTTTTCAGAGGGGGAAAAAGAAAACTGAAATCTATCATCTGAATCACCGCAGAGCAAAACGAGACGAGCTAATTAGGGTTTAACCCGACGAGTGGCATCGGCGCGGACTTGACGACTCACCAGATCATCCCCTCGAACAGGTTGTGGATGATGAGGTGGGACTGGGTCACTACGATCAGCAGAGTCACATGGGTCCAGCCAAACTGAGGACAGAACAGGAAGAGCTCTGTGAAAACCAACCCAAGCTGCAGCGCATGGGCGGACATTTATTCATTTGTCTCTTCAAAGCCACAAGTCAGAATTATACAAGCTTGAATTTACACAGAAATCTCTGCTAGTATCAGCTGAAGTGTCTATTAGGTAGCTGCAGAGCTGAGTTACTGTCAGTTATTGGTTTTCTGTGCAGGGCAGAGCGACCTGGCTGTTCGCTTGTTACACCAGAACAAGAGAGGAAATTTAAGGCAGAGAAACTTTCTGACTAAAATAACGTTGGCATAGCAACACACATGTTCAGTTGTTACTTTTCGTCTCAGTCCACAACTGATATTCTGTGGTTTTACATTTTAAATGTTGGGAATTTGGTATTTTTAAGGAATTTGGGACACAATGGAACATTTGTTTGTCCAGTTCCGCCTTGAAGGAAAAAAAAAATAATACAACCCCAACAGAAAGTTGTAATTATGAGTTTTAAAGTTATAATCACAAGTTTTATGTGTAGTGCCTGCTCAGTCTGACTTCACAACTTTTATTTTTGGATTTACCACTTTAAAACTCAAAATTAACTTTAGAAGTGCTAATTATGACTTCTTGGAATTATAACTTTAAAAATTACAATTCTGACTTTTGTTCTTGCAATTCTCACCTTTGAACTCACATTTATGAAAAATCCAAATCTAAAAATCCGACTTCTTACTTTTAGGGTAGAAACGATGACAAACTCAACTCTGACGTTTATTCTCTTAATTATGACACTCGATTCTCGTAACTATGACTTTAAAGGTCTAAATTTTGACTGACTGTGTGAATTTTGACTTAAAGTAGAAACAATGACATGAAAGACTAAAAATGTTGACTTTCATTCTCTGAATTATGATTTTATGAAACTCAAAAAATGATGACCAAGTCAAAACCATGACTTTTATTTTCGTACTCATCACTTTGGAGCAGGAAATTCTGACTTTTATTCTCGTAATTATGACTTCCTGTTGGGCTTTTATTTTTTCTTTCGTAGAGGAAATAGGCTCCTATACAACATTACTATTATACCTCTTAAAATTGATGAAACCTTCATTTTCAATGTTGGCGTCAGGACTTTATAAATGCAGGTGCAGCATGACAAATTATACACACCAATATGACTCTATACGAGCGTCTTACTAAGTAAAAAAGATGCAGATTTTGGACAATGCTTTTGCTCTAATCATCATTAGAAAGATTTCTCCCCTCCCAGCTCGGCTCATCGATACCGCAGCCCACCGGGGGGGGGGACGGCAGGAAGAGGCGGGGCCAACACTCACCATGTAGAACTGAAGGCGGTAATGTTTCTTCACCAAGCTCAGCACGAACATGCAGAAACCTGCAGGGGCAGAGCAACGCACGAGAAAAGATGAACACAAGTAGAGGAGGAGGAGGAGACTAAATCGTTCACAAATGAGGTCGTCTGAGGTCAATCTAAATTTAGCTCGGCCCATTTCAGGCGCCAACGTTAGGGGCCCTCGGCTTTTTTGTTTCCGTGGATGATGTGAGGAGAGGAAGTTGAGAAGCAAAGACGGACAGGCAGTGCTCTCGCTGAAAACAGACTTAAGGAAGTACGAATGGAGTTAGAGTTTTAAAATTTAAAAGGAAAACGGCACCATGAAATAGTTTTCACGGTCGTAGGAAACTTCAGTTTCGCCTTCAACTCAGGTTGGAAAAAAAAAAAAGAAAGTAAGTTTGGGTGCTTCCTCCCGCCTCCCCACATCCTGTTGGGCGCCAGTCAGAAGCTGCAGCAGCGCCGAGTTACTAACTGACGCTCTGCAGCTCAGGAAGTGGGACGTGAAGCTTCGCTCAGTGACGGAAACAACCGATCCGACTTTCAGAGCCTCACATTTTCACAGACGATGCAGGTCAAGGTGTAAAGAGCTGAGACTCGGCTGCAGTTAAAACCGCGTCGAGGTGTGTCTCTACCAGCTTTGTATTTACAGACACATTGGAATGAGAACGTCCGTTAATATTTTTCAAAGCTCTGCAACAGGATCTGGACTTTGACTGGGCCATTCAAGCATATTACTACAACCTGGTCATATGCTAGGTTTGCTAGCTGCGGCTTTGTGGCCCCTCCCCTGTGGTTCTTACAAAAACAAATAGGAAATGTTTTTTGCTACTGGTATAAAGACAAAAGGAAAGAGTGGCCTTACTGTTCCTGCTGTATGTTTTTTCATGCAGTAGTCTCTCTACAACAGAAGACGACCGATGGTACAAGGCCTTTATCTGTGGAAAGGGCTCACTCTGCTGGCCTCACTCTCAAAAGTAAAGGGTGAATCTCCTTAAAATCTCCTTACAAAAAAAATGTTAGAAGCAACAAAATGTTATAATCTTTTCCAAACGTTCTGGTTTTCCTCTATTGTCATGGTAACTAGGGCCACATTTACTCATTGACTTAAGCTATAAAGCACACTTTGGTGCAGCCAAATCTGCTTTTTATCGCTGTATAAAAGTTGACTGAATACAACAAATATTTCCAAATAAAGACTGACCTAAATCCTGTTTTTATTCCTGAGAACAAATGAAATATTTTATTCCGTTTTCTTCTATCGAGTCCAAAATAATAAGCAAACCGGATGCATTTCATTCCCGTTCCCGCTAAAAAGCATTTAGCTTTTTTTTTTTTTTTTTTTCCACTTTCTCTTCTAAAACTGAAATTACAAATATATTTTCAAAAGGTGCTTTTTTTTTTTCTTCTTCCAATCGTCTGTTCTGGGAGTCGTACGATAGACTGTTAGGGCCAGGTTACAAGGATTTTTTGTTTAATTGCGAGAATATGGTCATAATAATTACAGAATAAAGACATAATTTTACAAGGAGAACATCTTGAAATTAGGAGAGAAAAGTTGTTTGAATGAGAGAAAAAAATATTTTTTCTTCTGTCATTGTTGGAGGCAAGTCTTAATAATAGTAAAACTTTATTCTCATACCATGTCAACTTTTTTGTCATAAGACTTTATTCTTGTAACATTGAGACTTTATTTTTGTAGAATAAATGAATAAATAAAAAAAAATTGCATCCTGGCCCCAATATTCAGTAGCAGAGCTGAAATGAATCCAAAGTCCAAATAAATACAAGATGTAAAACACGCTTGTCAAACAAGATGGCCGCCCTGGGCTCGCTGACATCACTCACCATTTCCACGTAGGGATTTTGATTAGTCACACAGATTTGATTAATCAATAAAATCGATTTATCGCTCAGCCCAACTTCGTAGAGAAGAAAATAGTCAAAACTAACAGGAGACATGTTATATCAAATAGTTCTTTGGTGAATTTGAATGTTGTTGTTTTCATTACTTGATTTTATTTCCAGCTGCATCACTGTGCCGGCGAGTTATTTTCCCCCATAAAACGGTTTAGAAAAACGTAACTTCTATCCCGGCAACACACAAAAACCCCAGAAAGTAACCCCGTCCACAATGAGCAAATTAACCCCCGGCATGACGGAGGGATTCCCGTTCGGCTCTCCGCTCCGGCCGTACCTGTGAGGTAGAGCGCGAAGGAGATGAAGCGGTGGTATTTGCTGAGGATGCGAAGAGGCTCCTCTCTCTGCACCAGCGTGAAGAAGTAATCGGTCACGGTCTCGCCGTAGAAGAAGTAGTTCACGCACAGCAGGAAGTACCTGCAGGGCACGGAGTGGCGGTTAAACACGGACCAATCAGAGGTCGCCACGTCTGAAGAAAACCTGGATGGCTTACATACGTGTGTTCTGCAACACACTTTTGTTTTCCAGCAGGTTTTTTTCAGGCTTGTGGCATAAAAGTAGCTACAGCGCTTCGTACTGCTGCTAAAACTCAAATCTGCTATTAGTTACGGATTTACAGAAATATGTCTTTTCAATATTTATTAAAACTGGCACTATGTCGAGACAGATAATTGGTCAAAAAAAAAAAAAGGACAACCAATCAGAGCCAAGATCTTAGCGATGTCAATCAATCTTGGTTGGCCGCTGCTGCAACTGACCGTTGAAGGAAAACCGTTTATACGCCTTCATCGCTGGCTATGCTAACTAGCCTTAGCATTGGTGGAAGGCTACGCTGTGGTGAAACAGCTGTTGCTTAGCTAAGAGCAAGCTGGAGGGGTGAGCACGAGGGTGATTGACAGTGCTAAGACCCTCCTCCTGGCTCTGATTGGTTGTTTATGAATCGCGTAATTCTGCAGTTTGTACTGGGAGAACGCAGATTTTTTTTCCCCCAAATTGTCTGTCGTATTCTGTCATGACATATTGATAATTGTAACCAAAGTGTAAAAAACATATATAGATGTTTTAAATAAAAGTCACATAAGAAACAATCTACAACGTGAACAAACTACAAGAGGCCGGAAAACAAACCTCAGGACATCTGCAACGTAAAAAAATTTACACAATATAATGAGAAACAAACCAAGACGGCTTATTTTATTAGATGTTCATATTTTAGCGATGCGGGCCTCACCAGCTCAGCGTCCGGAACCAGGGCAGGTCGTAGGAGTGGTACACGTTGTACCCGATCGTGATGATTTCATGGAAACACTTGATCTGAACGCAGAGGACCTGAACAGAGAGAGAGAAACCGTCGCATTAAAAACTGACTTCTAGAGGTTTACATTAGGAGGAGTCAGACAGGCATTAAAAGATTTAAAGCCTGTCTGACTAAAAGAATCACATCGTAAGAATGAAAAAAAAAAAAAAGAAAAAAAAGTTTTCCGCTTTCCTCAACGTTCAAACAAGAGCAGAACAAGCCCACTTCTCAGGATAATATTTATTTTTGCCACAAGCTCTGTTCCGTCGTAAGGTTTGCATCAAGTTTAAACAAACAAACAAAAAAATAAAGAACGCAATAAAATCACAAAAACGTAACAAAACGTAATCGGAGGAAAGCGAAACGTGGCTGGAAGAGGAGCAGGAGAGGCCAGGATTAAACATGCAGAGGGTTTTAGATGCTATGCGGAAAGCTTAGCAGGAGCTTCTTAAAGGGACAGAGGCCCATTTTCGAGGCGTCAAATTGCGGAGTGAAACGGCGACTGAGAACGTCACAAAGCAGACAGAAGTAATGTTAGGTAGATAGAGCAAGTTTACATCAACAGTATTTCAGATATTAAAAAAAGAAACTAATCAATAATTATTGTTATCGACCGATACGTAACGCTTAAATCATGATGCGTTTTCCTGCCCTGGTCCTCGAGGCTCACTGCCCTGCTTGTTTTAGGTGATTTCAATTGGCAAGTGTTTGCTGAACTGCAATCAGCTGAATCAGGAGTATTAAAGAAGAGAAATATCTAAAACATGCAGGGCAGTGTGCCTCAAGGACCAGTGTTGGAAAACACTGGTCTAGTCCAAGTATCCTCCTGTTCCTGTGGCTTCAGCAGTTTGTAATGCGACGCCCAAACCATGTTTATGGTTTTATCAGATTTTGAGTATCTTCATGCTGCCTGGAGAAAACCAACTCATTTATTCCGTGCAGTGCAGCTGGTTAGTTCCATAAACAAATTCACACGTTTGCATGTCAATGGGTGAGGCCGGCTCAGGGGCTTTTCTTACTGGTTTCATATTTCGTAACTCCAGCAGGTGGAACTACCGGGCCTCTATTCTGCTGCTCTAAGCGACGGCTGAGCACGTCTAAGACGGTTTGATCTGCGGTTTCTAATTTTTGATGCCTGTAAACTCCAGAGGTTTGGTTGGTACTCACAATCATCATGAGCACCATGGGGCCGAGGTAGATGATGAAGAAGAAGAAGGAGATCATGGCTAGTGTCAGGATGCCTCGTACCCACCAGTTCTTCCATCTACGGAGGAAAACAAACAACAAAAAGGTTTTCAGCTCACAGAAGCGCGTCCAGAACAACATGGAGGACTGAATGTGCCCGACTCTGAGGGCGACCTCGAGGAGAGTCCAGACAGGGCCTTGTTGAGAACCTCGGGGGTGTCGTCAGGAGGGACTGGCACCTCGGGGACTCCCGAGTCCACCTTGGACTCGTTGTCGGAGACGCCTTCTTTGTCTGTTTTCAGCTCGCTGTCTGAGCCCTTTGAACACACACACACAAATAAATAGTTCTTATCGTCACTTTAGACTGTTACCAGAATAGTACAACAAAATATTGTGATAAAACTTTAAGTTCATATTTCCCAATCCTAGAAACTTTTAGCTTAAAGATGTTTCATTGGTTTATATGGAACAATCCACCGAGCGGCCGCAGCAGGCTATTTATTACAGTACACAGGATGAAAATAGAATGTTCTAGAAAAAACAGGCAACTAACTAGGATGCCACACATTACCCTAATAGTAGATGATTTACTATTTAAAACAAAAGCACACACTTCTAATTTTTTAGACCGACAACTGTTGCTTTTGCAGACTACAATAGCTAAAGCTAGCATGCTAGCTCTAGAACTGTGAAAAGTCAGCCATATGACGCAGGACAGGAAAGTGTGGACATTCAGGTAAAGTGTTTTTATTTCTGACCAACCAAAAAGTCTCGTACATGGAAAAAAGCCGACTCCATGGAGCTAAAAGCAGGTCTGGTATTATCAATGAGTCTGTGTCTGATGTTTGCGCTCCAGTTACTGGCCTGCTGGGGATTATGCTACTGGCAACAATGTCCCATTAATCACCTTTTCTCCTTTTTTGGCGTATAACTGGACGAGAGGCAGGTGACAGCCGGGACAGGTTACCATCACAGAGCGACGCAGAGATGCACAAGACCGACAGCCGCGCATGCAAAACCAATTAACCTCATTCTGCCTGTGGTCTTATTTCTGCTACTGAAAAGAATGGGCCTTAGTGTGAAAGTTTTAATTCGACAGCCAAATAATTTACACAAAGGATAAAAAAAAAAGTGAAGAAAAGTCTGGAACTGGGCTGTTGTGTTCAGAGAATTACAACTTTCTACGATGAATCTCATAACTTCCTACATCGGATCTCAAACGTTATATATTTATACAGTTAAAAGCTAGCTAAAGACAAGCTAATATGCAGAACTACGATAGGCCACAAGTTTGGGCGAAAACACTCAAAGACATATGGAGCATGCGTTATTATCGTATACAGGATATACGTTGTTTATTTTGAGACGAAAGTGAGAAGGAAGTGTTTTGTTCAGGATGAAATCTATTTTAACAAATGATGAGATGAGATGGAGCTGCTGGGGGGGGGGGGGGGGTTGTCCATCAGTTTCATCAAGCCAGAGGAAGCACTAAAATTAGCCAAGCAGACCATCAGGGCAGCGCTGTGCGTGGGAAGTGAAGCACCGACAGAGAATCTCCCTCCATATTGTTGAGCTGTCAAAGCCATATGTTGATTGGACGGGGCCTTAATGAAACACAGAGACTGTGTCACTCCAAGGTTAATAAATATGAATTATGAAAGTCCGAACACCCAGAGGGAACCCCTGCATCTTAATGATACGGGATTTGTTTTTCTAATAATGGACATTTATGTCAGTTTAAGGAAAATACGTATCAAAACAACATTATGCAAAGTCCCGCACAGCACACACACACATATACACAGTCGCTAAACCCTTTTCCATGTGCTGGTTTCTATGGAGACAACATCTGCCATTCAGGATGCTGGAGATAAAAATAGGAACCCCTTTCAATTCATACTCTCCTCCCCTTTCATGTTGTCTTCCAAACCAGCGGCAAGTCGCTCTTCTTTATTTCTTAAGTGACCAATCCATTGGCAAACCCTCAAACCATGAACGCCTCCTTCTCAAATCAATCTGGAAACCAATTAACTGGCTCATATTTAACATGCTTTAATTGAAATACTAATTATTCGATTTCTTTTATAACCTTAAACCGTCTCATTTTATTTGGCAAGAGAAAATGAAAACGAACCACCACCGAGAGTTTCTTCATCTGTTTGGTCAACGTCCTTCAGCGCAAATTTTTAATTACAGAGTCCACAAGGAGTCTCTGAAAAAATGCATTTATAATATAGAGAGCTGTCGAAAGTGTTCACATGTCTTCAACTTTTACACATTTTGTCACTTCACATATCATGCAGAGTTTCCCACGGGAAACTTGCTAAGTCTAGTAGTAGGGGCGCTACGGCAGTCCACCAGCAGCCATGCTGCCATGTTTCTGAATTTAATAAAATATTTACAGTTGACAGAAAATGTGAAAATATCACTAGATGATTATGTGGTATTGGAAGACGTTATTAACAATACCTAAACACCAAATATAAAGTCTTAAAAAACAAGGCGCGCATTAAAAAAACAAACCTAAAGTATATAAACAAGCAATGCTTAGCCTGGCATGGGGAGGTAAAGCCTGGTGGCCCGCCAGGCTTATAGTACACATCGGGAAACCCTGTCCAAGACAAAGTAGCACATAATAATTTAAATGAAATGAAAATAAAACACTGCTTTAAAGCGTTTTTAAAATAAAATGAGCTAAACATCAATACAGTGTTGTTCTGATTTGGTGATTGTTTTTTTTTTTGGATTAACCAATCAGAAATCGGATAGCAAAAGGTGCTTAACGGGAGGCTGTATTTTCAGAACTTGAACCAGGTGAAGCTACAACTATGACACTTCAGGAGGTTTTAGTAGAACACATGTACAGAAAAAAAAAGTTATTTTTTATGCTACATGCAAAATGTATAATTTTTTTGTACAGTTTTGGTTTAATTACTGCTCTGAGTGTGTTGGCCTTTTTTGAGTCTGTACGCTCCAATTAATGATCGGTTAATAATTACTTTACGATTATTTTAATTATCAATTCATCGCAATTAATCGCTTCAATCCTAGTTGGAATACAGATACGGTTGCATAACATGCACGGGACAATTTGCAAGCTGATTTTCCAACTTGCAACATGAACCCAAATTAAGTTCCTTTCCCGAGGGTCCGACAGCTGACGCCACCGGAATCCTGCTTGTGGTGTTTTCGACCTTCATCAACAATATGAGAGACGATACTAAACAACAGTGATCTTCAGCGCTGATCGAGCTTTTAATAAATGTAGAAGTACAATGTGTGAATAACATCTTGAACAAGGCAGACTAAATATAAAACCACCTCTGGAGTTGCATCAGTGAAGGTCGGAACCGTCGAACCGGTTGATGGTCTGCACAGACCCTCCCTCTGCCCTGGTACTGAAATAGCCCTCACTGTTTGGTGGCGAATGTAAGGAGACGCTTTGGGTTGGGAGACGCTGCCGTCTTTCAGGAAATCCTATTGTTTCAATAAGATAGTCCTAAAAACACTTTATACGACATAACAAAACGCCTTCTGGATAGCTAAAATTAATGACTGAATAATTTAACAATCAAGCTTTCTCCTCTCAAACATTGCGTTAGATACAATTATTGTTTGTCTTAAATGTGTCTTAATTATACTTTGATATGACATACCTTAAATGTTTTAGGTGGCAAAAACACAGCAATATTTTTTGTTGTAGATATGACACAAGTCTGTTTAGTTGCAATTTGGAGGGGTTTTTTGTCTCAGTGATGCAGGAACAACAAAAAAATACTGCTTTATTTTACAATAAACATTTTACACTTAATAAGGTTAAATTTTCTACGTAATATGTGGGGGGGAAATACATTGTTACTATCTGTATGTCTTAAATTCAGTTCCCTTTATTTATGTTGCATTAGTTTGCAATAAATGCCACCTGAAGGCACTTTACAGTATAAATAAATAGTCATAAAGAGATTTTAGCCGTTTTTTGTGTTGGCTAAAATCAGCACAACGGAGCTTTGCAATAAATTGGTGATTGGTAGTCAGGTACAAAATCTATGATCAGCGCGTCTGTAATCAAAAACATAAAACTATTCAGGATTTTTATTACAACAGTGATAAAAATAATAGCAATATTAATAAAGTTTGATGTTTTATACAATATAAAAGCAAATATATGGAAACATTTTTGTGTTATTGTTGTTTATTTTGTTTCTAGAACTAGTTTTAACTAAAAACCAAGAGGCACTTTTCCCAGGTATTTCTGCTTTCTAGTACTGAGTTTAGACAGAATTAGAAGCAGAGAAGAAGACAGGAAACTAAGTAGATTAAACTGGGCGGGGCCGCTTTAGCTGCTCCCTGTGATCACGCGCCTCTAAACGGATCCATACCGCCGTCACTCCGGCGCCACGCCCCTTTATTGACTCGGCATTAAGACACAGTCATCGGAGTGGACAGTGTGAACACAAAACGCTTTCATATCCCATTAACGCGAGCGAAGCGTGAATTGCATCACTATGATGGAGGGTGTTTCTGGAGAAGTCCCAGCAGTCAGGCTAAAGCTTCAAGCCCAGGCAGGCTAATGTTTCTCCAGGCTCTAACCGTCTCACCAATCAGTTTATTTTAAGCTGTTTCTCCTTGCCAAGCTCAGTATCAAACCAAAGAAGAAAAAAAAAATGGCTCCATGATTAATAAAGCCGTCATGACATTCAAAGCTATTTTTCTGCGCCTTAGTGTAAAGCAGGGGTTAAAAAAAACGCCCCCATTTTGTTTAACAATTTAATGTTTTGATTTTCGGCTATGCGTGGGGGGGTTTTTCCCCCCAAGAAATGTTCACTCAGACAAACAGGGGCATCAGCTAACGGTGAGCACAATTTGTTAAAACTGGTCATTTGTATTTTTGTGGTGTCAAATCGTCAAGGGAACAATGAAGATAATTTTCAGAGAGCTCTGCTCTGTGAATCAGATGAGCTCGTGAGGCTTGTTTCCAGCCACAGGATAACATCACCCCGCTAAGCGGCTACATGGTGTTAGCATCTGAGCCCAGGCTAGCCTTACCTTGTCCTCTGATGGCTGCTGCTCTAACGGAGGCTCGCCGTCTTTGGCTCCTCGATGCCGCAGCTCTGTCATCTTAGCGGGGGGAAGCCTCACGTTGACGGCCAAGGTCCGGAGGTTCCGACAACAGACTATTTGTTGGATAAACTTCTGTTAAGGTCTAAACTAAATGTTGCACGGCAACACTTTTTTTTTTCCTCCCCTCACTCTCAAAGCGCAAATCAATGACAAGGAGATTTTCCGGTTTTCAAAATAAATGTAACGCAACTTTAAAGTGCTTTACAGTAAGAAATAAAAGAACGACGATAAAAGAATCACGATTAAAAACATGATAAGAACAAAAGTAAATGTCACATAAGAGGAAAGGATTCTGGCAGCAACTTTCTGGATTTTTTCCCCCCTTTCTTTTACAGAGGCCTGAATGAATAATATTGAAATTGTCTAAACTACTGAAAATAAAAGCAAACGATTGTTATGTCCTTTTTAGACAGAAAAAGCTTTTATTCTGAGCTTGTAAGGTGGGAGCTAGCTTATTACACTATAAGTGGCTGTTAAAATCGAGGCATAAACAGGACCTCAAAATATTCAAATGTCATGAGAAAGTAACATTTTTTGTCACTCATTTCACTTCAGATAGAGAAGCTGATATATTGCATAGATTCATTACACATCTAAGTCCAAAAAGCATAAAGAGATACTATTGGATATGTTAGTCAGAATAGCTAATAAAAAAAGCAACGTGTTCTTTAATTTAGCTAATTCTAGCTAATCTCCAAAGCAATTTCTAAAACGGTTTCATAAGTGGACCATCCTGGCAAAAGCCATAATGCTCAGTTTATGAAAGGGCCTCAACCACTTCACACAGACAACAATACGGAGCCAAGTTTTTATTTTACCGTACAAGTCAGGACACAATTAAGAAAAAAAAAAAGGTCATTTATTTACTTTCTTCGCTTGAAAGGAACAATATACCATACACCATTTAACTCATTTTTTACAATTTTACAAAAGCAGTCTAATGTAAGTTTCACATTAGCTTAAAATGATAAAAAAAAAGTCAGTTTTTTGGTGAATGAGACAAAATTTAATCAATCTATTGCCTGCATTTCAGCTTTTTTTTCTACAGTGTGATACACACGTCAACAAAAAGTTTGACTGGGCAGATGTAAGAATCATGTCAGAAACCAGAGTTAAGCCTGTGCTAGAGTTCATAATTGTAAAAACTGAGAACATTGACAAAAGCATTGGGTCACAAATCTTGAAATTCAGATGATCCAGTCACTTCCAACATCTCTCAGTTCTTAATTTAGTTTAGTTTAACTTAGCTTAGTTTACTTTAAGTTCAGCAGTTTAGCTTAGCTTATTTATTTCAAACATGTTCACATTCACAATTCAAATACCATTACATACATTTAGATATTCTACCCTGTCTCTTTTCTTTTTATACATCTTGCTCTACCTACGTTATTCTTTATATAAAGGAAAGAAGAAAATTCTGTTTGATAAGACAGGTAATACTGACATCATTTTCAGGAATCTGATGTATGAGGTCAGTTTAGTTTGTGTTACTCCCCACAGTCTTATGCATTGAGAAACATGCCCATGTTTCTAAGGGTTACGGTCATCGTTTGAAGTCTTTAAAATATACTGTAATTTCCACCGTTAACACTAGATGGCGGCAGAAGCTGCATAAAAGGCGCTACGTGTGGACGTGGTCGCTCTGCGGCCTGTCAGCAACCTTCAGGCATAAATATTTAACAACCTACCGGTGTTGCAGCAGGACTGGAAGAGGAGAGAGCTCTCTGCAGCCCAAATACAACAACTCGATAGGCTCCGACTGCAAACCGTCTGCAGGTTCTAATGAATGACAGTAACCAGACAGCACCCACCCACTCAGTGTCCTCCATGGCCCACTCGTAGAGCAGAATCTACCTAGTTTGGTGCATGAGTTCCGACTTTGACAGCTCTCTGCGTTATCAAGAATACGGAAGTAAACTTGAAACATTCAAGTATCCGAGAAAAGTAGTGCTTCAAAATACGAGATGCAAGATGCATTTAATTTATGGGATTTTATGTGGATTGTGAATTTCATTAAAGCACAAATATTCGGGGGATTTATTTCCAAATTTTTTAACACCGATGTTCAGATGCGTAATTAATCGTACTTCTGCAAATCCTATCGATCTCACCATAAAATCGCCTGTGTTCGATTTTATGAACATGTTCCGTTTCGTTGCCGCTTTATGGTCTTTCTTTGCTTATAACCACCAGTAGATTCGTGTAAAATCTACTTCGCAGACAAAACGAGCAGCTTCATCACCACAGAGAAAATTTGTGCAATAATATCACATCTCTCATAGCCGCACCCACCCCACAGACCAGGACTGCGGTGCTTTTAGGTTAAGACTCTCTCGTTCTTTGCTGCAGCTCAAGCCCCCTCGCTGCACGCAGCCGTCGTGGCGTGACCGTCCCAGTCCTGCGCTGGACGGCCGCTTCGCTCTTTCTTGCTTCCAGAGGCTCGGAGTCACAGACACGGCAACGTGTTTTCGGGCCGGGGCTCCTCAAGAAGAACTGCGGGGCTCTGGGACATCTGCAATGCAGGAGTCTAAATTTAGCATCAGAGGTTCGGGGAGAGGAGGAGAAGGAGAGACAGACAAAACGAGAGGACGGGAAACAACGACGGCGCCGGTGTTCTGCAACAGAGGTCCACTTGTTTCACTGCGCCAACTTTCCCCCTTAATTCCTCAAAACCGCCAGTCCTGTTTGTTTGTGTGAGCTGTGAATTAAAATAAAATAAAATAAAATAAAATACAAACAAAAACGGACTGCTGAAGTCGTCCTGGTACGGAGAAGAACAGTAGAAACCACACAGAAAGTTAGACATGAAGAGCATTAACGTAAAATGGCGCAAATTGAAATTACGAAAATAAATTCGCTTAAACAAAGTAAATTTCTAAAAAAAAAAAAATTTTTTTTAAATAAATAAATAAAAAAAAGTTTCTGAGCTAGAATGAGTTTTTTTTTCGGCTGTATGGAAACTGTCTTTTACGTCACATGAGTCACGTGATCAATAGCCGGACGTTACTACTGGCGAAAACGACGAAAAGGGCAACAGGAAGTAGGAGGATGACGGTTTGTTTGTGGAAGTTTTTTTTTTTTTTTTTAATTGTAGCTGGCTCTCACAGCTGTCACAGCGTCACACAGTTAATAAAAAGTTGTGTGCCATTCCAACATGTTGAATCCGTAACTTTTCTGTAAAATCGCTGACTGGTTTCCCCAAAATGCCGCATCCGTAGCCACTCCCAAGTATAAGGGGCTTGTTGCTCCAACCCCTGAGTCAGAGGGCAACGTTTCCTCTGTAGGCTGACTGATGCTAAGCGCTAGCACCATTAGAATTATGAGTATACAGCCCATGTAGCTGTTTACATTGGTTGCTGCTGTAATTTTTAATGACTTATCCTGTGAACAAGCTTATTCACATGTGGTTCTAATTTAATTTCTTATTTAATGGCAACACTGCAATTGTGGGGGTTTTTATGTTGTTTTTTTTTTTACATTAGCAGAATATAGACAAAGATCTGTAATGGAAACGCAACTAGTGCAGGTGTTTAAGTCTCCACAAAAGGAGTAACTCAACATCTCCAGACTGCAGCAGGAATGCTGCATAAGGGTACTGTGTTTATGGCTTCATCTCAAATTGTCCCCGGAGAGCAGAGCGGAGGGAGAGGTCCCATTATGTATGCACCTGCATAACAACAAAATCTGCTGACAGCTGCAGCTGAGGATGCACAGCAGACGAAGGACGAGCCCACAGAACGTCCAGCCGGGACCACCGGCCCCCAGCGGAGCTGATCGGACTCTAATTTTCAGTAAACACGCTCTCTGAACCGGTCCGTGCTGAGTCGGGACTTTCTGTGTCACCTCAGGGAGGCGACTGTCAATAAATGTGGGCTCAGACAGCAGAGCAGAGCTGCTGACAGAAGCACCGCTTCCCTTTCTCCTTAAGGGATTCAGGGTGTGGTCCGAGGCTTTCTGTCGGTTTCATCCCGACGCCCTGCACATTCAGGTCCAGATCTCCATCCATGTCCCGGTGGGAAATTAATTTTACAGCAAGTCACAGTGAGAACGAAAGAAACACCAACACTTAAGATTTACCCATACAAGACATGGCACTAAATTCCCCTGCTTCAACCAGTGGAGGTTAAAAACTCAAAAACTTGTAGATAAAAAACATAAGGGTGCCGGTGTGACTAAAAAGGTGAACAATAAATAAACCAATTAATACACTATAATTAATTTGAAATCCCTCGATAAGAAGCAAAAACACACAATTCAAATTATTTACAATTACAAACTGCTCCCATCAACTACATGACTAACAACTTCTCCCCCTGACTAGATGAAGGAGGGAAATAGCGCTTAGTAATAAATGAATGTTTCTACTTATTGTTCCAAACAGAAGGGAATCTAAAGCCAGAGGGTCAAAGGTGACACTCAGTGGTGAGGCTGATCACTGGCATTCACCGCATAATTGCGCAAATTGGAATTACAAAATAAATTGGATTAATGGGAACACGCCAGTTTTAGGGAAAGAAGCTTTTGGTAAGAACTTTTTGTGCTAGGAGGATTTTTCGTCGTATCAGAATCAGTTTGTTTTGCAAAACTGGAATGGAGACACTTTTTTGCATCACACAAGTCACATAATCAAGAACAGGATGTTACCACTGGCGAAAACCACAAACAAGACGACGGGAAGTGGTAGGAGGATGATGATGGGGCATGTTTTTTTTATGACTTATTGCGTGAACTATGTTATTCATGTGTGATTTTAATTGCGTTTTTTATTTAATGGAAACATGGCTGTGTTTTTCAACAGTCGCGGAATATTGACAAAGTTGTTTTGTGCACATTTCTAATGGTAGATACAGACAGATGGAGTAGAATTAGCTTGTTTTCAAAGTGTGAAAGTCGTACAGCTCACAAATGCAGACATTCACAGTTTCTGGTAAAGCAGTTCTTATCTTTTACACCAGCAAATCAAAGCCAAAGTCAACATAGATCCAAGTTCAAATTTGTAAGATATGCACATCAGAGTTCTGTCTACGTTGAATTTTGCCATTTTCCGAAGATACAAAATACGTCGTCGCAAAGTATTTCTGTGTTTGCACCAAACTTCGGCTTATTGCAGCAAAGTTCACTTCCTGCAGTGATAAAAGGGAGTTTCAGGTTCATTCCCACTTTGATTGGAATAATTTGATAGTCAATAATTCCTTAATACCAATAAGAAAATACTACTTCCACTGGCAGATTATTTCACTTATGATATGGGAAAAAAATGTCTTGTTACAAGTGAAATAATCTGTCAGTGGAAATGGTACTTATTTCATCAATATGAGTTACTTACAGAAAAAAAAACTCCTGCATCCGGCTGAAAAGGTGAGTTGGCCTTAGTTTAAGTGCACTGAGATATTTGCAACTAGAAAGTGGAACAAAAACGCTCCGTAAGATTTTGTGTTTTTGCCGTGCGGGTGTGATAATCGAGATCTGCAAGCTGTTACGTATAAACTCATTCTTATCTGCACTTAATAAAAATGTACTCAGATCTGTTTATTGTCAAAAAAAAAAGCAAAATACCAAACACTCTCCACTGTACCAAAGAAAACTAAGAACACAAAAAGTAGCATAGTCACAAAGAAAAAAAAAAAAAAAATCAGCTTGTGATTTAGTTGTTGCTACTGACAGCCATGCTGGTGCTGGAACCTGCCATCCATCTTGCGCCACCCGGTGTGGGCGCCGGCAGACAGGAGCAGGGATGAGCCAGCAGGAACAGCCTGAAGACTTTATCCAGCTTGCTCAGGAGCTATCGACTGCAGCCTGAGAGGTAATGATGCAGGCAGCGAGAGGAGCTAGACTGGAACAATTATTTCTCAACCATTTCCTGCCATTTTCTTACTCTGCCATGTGCAGTAGGTAAAATGAGTTTAAAAAGTTGGTTAGGGCATTGGGTTAGAAAGGCGTGCCGTTAAGAAAATAAACTGAACAGGTTTCAAAAAGTAACAGAGCTCAGTTGGAGTTAATTTATTAAGATGATCCGAAATGTAAGAAGTAGTTGCTCCCTTATTGATTTATCCAGAATTAGCATTTTTTTTCCCCCCACTTGGTCCTATTAGTTGTATGACAAGTTGTCAGTGTGTGTCGACTGAAAATGGCATCAGCTGTCCAAAGAATGTGGTTCGTCACAGTGAAATCCTGTATCAACAAGAGAGATTATGTTTTCACACAAATGCAGGTTGGTTTGGATAAATTTGTTTCCTGTAAAGGGACAGTGTTATGTAAAATTGACTTCTTTTTCTTTCTTTTTTTTTTGCTCACTTCGTTCAGTGAACGACTCAGGAATCGCTCCATAACAAAAAAAAACGAAAATAAAAAATAAAATTTTTTATCATCCTGCCAATTTCCGGAAATTCTTGTCAGCCATCAGTTGACCGCTACGGGCATCTGGTGTGAGGAGTGGCTTCACAAATGATGGATAGTTAGCTGTTGTGGTTATTAATCTTCTTAATTATGTGTGCAGCAAAAATGCAAACAGTCTCGTTGATAAAATATCACGCTACATTTCTGTCCAACCAAAACTTGTAATTCTTTGTGCGCTGACCAGAGCAGCCATCCTCCTTTGAATCAGAATTTCCAGGTGTTCATATTTCTGCTGGTATGATTATGTATATTTAGCAGCAATCATGCAATAGCAACTGTATAGAGTTATTCTTGTTTCTTTAGCTGATAATGTTTAGTCACTACTTGCCACCTTCTTTCAGACTAAACTATAACATCAGTCATATCACTACATGGCGTTTAAATAAATTAGTTGCAAAAAGCTTTTCTCTAAACTGTAAAACTTCTTTTGCAAAACGTCTTAATATTTTTGATCGTTTTTATTCAACTATAAACACAAAGAGAGGGGAGAAAAGTTTTGTTTATTAAATGTCTTTATTTGGCTTTGAGAGGAAACAGCAGCATGTACAATCACAGTTGTTTAGCAGAATCTGGAAAATGTCAGCAACTCCTCTGTCGTACTGGGAACAAGTGAGGTTCAGGTGGAAACGAGTTTTATTTTACTTTCTTTTATGGTTAAGGCAAGGGTTTTGTTTTTCTTCTTTCTTCTAAATTTTATTTTATTTCGTTAACTGAACACACAACAAGCAAAAAGTCTTTCTCATCCAGCTGATATTCAAGCTCCAGGTATCAGGCCATGCATTCAAACCAGTTGCTTGATTCATTTGCCAAAACAAAACCTGGGAAGACAAACAAAGAACAGCAGCGATGAAAAAGTTTCAGGGCATCGTGAGAGAAAGTTATGGTGAATATAGCCCTTATTAATGACTTCGCACCGCAAAACCCATCATCTAACCCACTCTTTTTATATCCAGCTTAACTAAACAAAGGGGCTACTGTGTTAACGTGAGATTAAAAAGAAAATGCTTTTTTCCCCAGTAATATGTAGCAGATTCTTCTTGACAAATGAATCAATCAAAGGTAGGGATAGGTTATAGTTCCCCGCTTCCCAAAAGAAATACACAGAGCAGCAGTTAAAGCTTCACATTTTCGTCCACATGGATGCACACAGCGGCAGCGCTCCTCTTCTCTTACACACTGCACGGCCTCATACACGCACACACACACACACGCCCACGCCAACGCACACGCATCTTTCTCCAGGCTCAGGGTTGAGAGGCTGCAATAAATAAAAGCGGGACGAAAGCAGAACTGAGTGGACTGAAATGAGTCGGAGTGCTTGAGAAATGTGGGTTTTGGGGGGGAAATAAATCCTAACCCACATGGAAGCATTTTTTGTTTTTCCGCTAGTATTCCTGCCTTAAATCTGACATTCACATTCAGGACCGAGCTGGTGGGGGGGCAGGTGCTCTGTGATAAAATCCTTCCCCAACTTGTATATGTAAAAATCAAATAGCACCATAATAGTTGGACTGGCTGCTTCACATGCTCCAGGATCTGTGCGTTTGTCTTTCAAAGTCTGTGTGCTGGCCGCGGTGTTACCTCTGAGGTGGGCTCGCTGTTTGCTAATGTGAATATGGATCATCTGTGGCACATAACGCAGGAGGAAACATTCACACCTGCTTCTCACCTTTTACCTTTTTGTGGTAAACATGCTAGTAGCCCTCTGCACTTCAGAGACGTGGAAACGGTGGACAGTGGACTGAATAAATACTGGAGCTGTTACCGTTTTACAGCTCGCTAATGCTATACTTCTCCATCTAAAGTGATCCTGTCTGATCTGGTGTGGAGGTGGCAGGCATCTGTAGCGGGTGGATGTGTGTGAATGGGTGGGGAAAACTCTGAGAGTGACGTGAACAGGAAGCAGACCCAGAGCTGAATGGTGGGATGAGAGATGAGTTATTGATGCTGATGACGACACAAGCTGTTTAGCTCTTGCTGCTCTTCCCGGTGGAGCTCTCCTTCTCCTTCTCCTTCTCCTTCTCTTTCTCCTTTCCCTTCTCCTCCTTTTCCTTTGGCTTCTCCTCTTCCTCCTCCTCTTCTTCTTCTCCCTCCTCCTCTTCCTCTGCTTCTCCCTTACCTTCCTCCTGCTCCTCTCCCTCCTCTCCCTCTTCTCCCTCCTCGCCCTCCTCCTCCTCTCCCTCTTCCTCTTCTTCCTCCTTCTCCTCTTCTTCTCCTGCCTCCTCTTCCTCCTCTTCCGGCTTGGGCTTCCTGTAAGCTCCGAGGGCGTAGGCACGGGCCGATGTGTAGGACAGACCAGGATAGCCAGACTGGACCATGGCGCTGCCCACCGAGCTGAGGCGGCACTCCTCGCCTTCCAGAAGCTTCCTGTACAGACAGAGAGGCAAATGGGTGAGGAGGGGGCAGGACGATGTCTCCTTGCAGCCTGGATTTGGAGTGTTTCTCATCTCAGCATGTTTCAAATGAAGAATACAATTGCCATGTGATATGAAGGGTGATTGAAAGCTTTCCCATCAGAAAGGTTGACTAAATACTTCTTGTGTCTCGTGAAGGGGCAGTATTATGTGTTTTCCAGACACATCAAATCATTATGTAGGTAACTATGTTACCTTCAGTTGTTATAAAAATCCTATATGTGTTAAATATGACTTGAAAGTAATTTCACTTTGTAATCGAGCGCCTGGAAATTGGGCCTCTGTCTTTCGCATCTTTCTGAAACTCCACCTTCAGGAAGTCATCACAACATGGCTCCTCTATAAATTCTTTAACAATGTGTTGCACTGAGAATTTGCTCCTATAATGAGCTCAGCAGATGCACCAGGTGTTTGCTAATTGCTGCTGGCTAGTCTGAAGGACCTCAGAGGGAGAGTCATGGGGGAGGTTCTGCTCTGTGAGGCGGAAACTTGGAAACTGCAGTTCTGAGGAGGAGCTGTGGCTCGAAGGCGGAGCTAGGTCCCCCCAAGTGTTTTGCACAGCTGAATGGTTGTCATGGGAGATTAAAGGGTTTCCTAAACGTTCATGAAAGAATCAAAGCAACATTCCAGGTATGTTTTTGATGAGACGATGGCATTATAACATGGTGTAAAGCTACAAAAGAGTCAATTTTACATAATACTGACCCTCTAAAAGTGTAGCAGCAAAGGTAAAAGTAAAATTATGTGTCTCAATTGTAATTAATTACAAATTCATATCTAACTTTATAAGCTTGGAAAATACAACTGGTAGGCAGCTTATAAACAAGCCATATTATAAATAATGAAAGAACAAGTGTCCCAAAAAATATTCCACAGCATCTAGCCAAACATTAATTGTTGATGTACTGTTGTTGTTTGTTTGTTTTGGGGGTTTTTTAATTGTGACTTGCTTGTAAAATAAATTGCCCATTGGGACATGAATGAAGATCTGAATCTAAATCATATGTGTAGTTCCACTAGGCTATATTCTTGGGCCACTTTTTTCTCTTCTAATTGTTTTTAATTGGAAAGATAGATCTCCATCACAATCATTAAATAACAGTTTAAACATTAAAGGTTATAGGTAAAGGTGGAAGCAGGAAGCCCAAGTGAATTTTTTCCACACTGCCTTTCTGGGCTTTCCTTTTACGGGCCAGTACTTGTTTCAGTTGAGAACAATGACAAAACCGAACAAAACCGGACCACGCACCACCTCTAATAATAAAAAAACATCACATAAAAGCAGAAAAATGGGAGGACAAACAATTGAAATCAGTTCTACTTGGTTTACATGCTTAACTAAAGTGGTCAGAACCTTAAAAAATTGTTGTAGAATAATCCATCCTCACAAATACAACGGTAACCTGCAACCATTACTTCCTGCTGTTTTCAGTTCTTATCTAAACAATAAACTATGTAAAAAGGAGATGTTAATGACTTTACATGGTTTATCAATGCTTTGTAAGGGTTATGGTTCACTAATCTGACCTGTAGGCGGCGATCTCGATGTCCAGGGCCATCTTGACATTCAGCAGGTCCTGGTATTCACGCAGGTGACGAGACATCTCTCCCTTGGTGCTCCGCAGGGCAGCCTCCAGCTGCTGGATAGTGTCCTGCACACAGCCACAGTTACAGAATGAAATCTGGGTCACAATTTAGAAAGGGCTTACAAGGGCGGCAAACACTTTTCTTTTCTTTCTCTGTTTTTTTTTTTATTTTACGAAGGTGTGTTTTGCAAACATTGTACTTTATGTAAAACTCACAAGCAGATATCGGTTGAGTCGTATTCATTTTTGTCTATTTTTATGAATACAAACAATATTCAAGGATTTCAAAATTATGAAACTGTGGTCGATATCTTTGGAAACAACATGGAGTTATTGGCCAGGGGGACGTATTAGAGCTTTCATGCATCAGTTCATACCTGCTGATATGTAAGACTCTGTGTTACTGGACGGTAATTTGCATTAATACAATATGTTTTTCTGTAGTGGATAGGGCACCAAAACTGCCTGCAGCCCAGGGGCCCACATCCTCGTAAATCCGGCCCTGACAATAGTGATCATTAATAAAATGTTTCTTAATCTATGTTGCTAAGCGAATTCCTCTTTACAAACTCACCTCATTCGATAAGCAATAAATAATTCACTTACTTGCATCTCTCCAATTTCATTGTTGTGACGGTCTTCCATCTCGGCAATCTGCCTCTCCAGGGCTTCGTTGTGGCCCCGAAGGGCCTCGATCTCCAGAGTGCGGGCTTGCACCTGCCTACGGTACTCGCTCAGCTCCTCCTTGGAGTGCTTGATGGCGTCCTGGTTGCGCGCGGCGGCCTCTGTCACAGTGGCAAACTTGGAGCGGTACCACTCCTCGGCCTGGACCTGGTTCCGGGCCGACAGGTTCTCGTACTGAGCCCGGATGTCCTTCAGGGCTGCAGCCAGGTCCGGTTTACTCATGTCCATCTCCACTGACACCTTGAAGAGGGAAAGAGAATAATAATAAGAAGAAGAAGTTCCGGATGCAGCATGAACTCACTGAACCCCAGAATCACCAGACTGCTTCGTAGCTCATTCACAGATTTCTGGTTCAAACGTTTAGGAAAGTAAAGTGTTACAAAGTCACTGATACTAAATCCATAGTATCTATGCCTTTTTCTTAAAAAAAAAAAAAAATCATATTAACTTTTTTTGTTTCACTTGGAAATACAAATTTAGAGACTGTTCCGTCAAAACCTCAGGATCAAGACATACATTTTAAGTTCCACCATTTTAGCCGTGTGGAGGCATCCCAGGTGCATGAGGTGAGCTGTGTACTGATCCACTGAGCTGATGCAGGACAGATGGATGGGCTGCTGACTCAGACTCCCTGTGCTGCAGGAAACTGCAGGACATCTTGCATGGCTATCATCCCTTCCCTGCAGGACAATGTAAAAAAAAACTGGACTAATCTGCCCAGCATCCATTACTGCTTAATTACTGAATAATTTAGCTAGCAGTAGTGCATGTTGTCACTTTTTTTCTTTTTTTTTTTTTTTTGGTCACACTCTGCCTGTGACAAAACTAGACTATTTTGCCTAATTGTAATACTTTTTTTTTTTTTTTTACACATATGGTGAGCTAGAATTAACTTGTAATTTTTTTTTTTCATCTGTAAATTTCTGAGCTGTCGCTTGAAACGGAGCCGCATACTTCACACAGCCTGCGCCCCGCCGTCCGTGAGGACGACCACACCCCTGGACTTACGAGTTAATATTCCGGATCGTATCCGCGCTTTTCACCCTTTTCACATTAAGCAACGGCTACGACCGCTTATTAAATCTCGCTCATTGTTACTTGACTGATTTAACAACTTTTAAAGTTATTGGTCTCATTATGTAGAACGTTACACGCGGCGTAGCAGGATACGAAGGTCGTAAAATTCATGTAAATTGTAAAATGATTGTTAACGATTTTTGATGAAGGCAGCTTCGTGACGCGGCGCGCGCGGCTGCTGCAGCGCAGGTCGCTGGCTCGGAGGAGGGCGGGATAGCGCGTGGTGCTGAAACGGAACTGCAGAGTCATCAATTTCCCAGCGCAGCAGTGTTCAGAGTGAAGGACTCGGGAAAGGAAAATGTGTTCAAAACTCCTACAAGTTAGACCTCAGCCGGTCGCCTTCTCCCCCTGGTCGCTCGAGGAGGATAATAGCAAATGATTTTGGTGGTTAGCTTAGATAAAGTCACTGTAAAATATTCCAAATGTTAGGTAAACTCGCAGCGCGGTCGGGGGTATTAAAAAGTGCGTCACAGCGCGGATGATGGGACCTTAACACTGTTTCGGGCGAGTGCTCGTTTTGATTTAAACCAGAATAATGTGTTGAAAACGGAACCCAGAGAGTTAACTTAGCCCACGAGTTTCACCCTAATCTCCTTTCATCCGCATTTAAAACCTTCTGTCACTGTAGACATTTTATTTGCACGTTCTTCTTTTTTCTTTTGTTTCAGCAACTTCTCTTGTGTACCTGCGTCGCCTGCAGGGACGCCTGCAGCTCCTGCAGCTCCTCTTCATGAACTTTCCTGAGGAAGGCGATCTCGTCCAGCAGAGACTCCACTTTCTTCTCCAGCTCCAGGCGGGCCAGGGTGGCGTCGTCCACGTCCTTCCGGTAGCCCTTCAGGGCGCTCTCTGCCTCCTCGCGCAGCCTGCTCTCCTCCTCCAGCTTCTCCCGCACGCGCTCTAGCGTCTCGTTCATCTGGACGCAGTCCAGGTGCATCTGGCTCTTCTCGTGCGTCAGCTCCTCCACGCGCGCCCGCAGCTCGCGGATCTCCTGCTCGTAGAGCTCGTGCAGGCGCGACGGCTCGCTGTGGCGCTGGCGCAGCAGCGTCACCTCGGCCTCCAGGACTTTGTTGTGCTGCTCCAGGTTGTGCACCTTCTCGATGAAGGACACGAAGCGGTCATTGAGGCCCTGCAGTTGCTCCTTCTCGTTGGTGCGGATGATCTTGAGCTCGTTGGTGACGGCGGTGGACTGGGTCAGGTCCATGGCGGAGTCCGGGATGGAGGAGAAGACGCGGCCGGGAGCCGCCGTCCTGCGGTAGGCGGCGGAGGAGACCGCGGAAGGGGAGCCATAAGCGCGGTGGCCGCTGCGGTATCCCGCGGAGTGCAGGCGGGACGGGCTGCCGCCGCTACCCAGACCCACGCGACCTGACCGGGGAGCTTCTCCGAAGATCCTGCGATAGGAGCTGCTGCTGTAAATGTCGCTGGAGTAACTCATGTTTCCTTTACTTCAGGGGTTAGAGAAAAGAGAGAGGGAGCGAGAGAGAAAGCGCAACTGTGTGTGCTTGTGTATGCGTGTGTGTATGTGTGTGGAGCTCAGGAGTGTGTCATGGAGAGTGCGCGGGAAGGACAGAAAGTGAGATGCGAGTGATGTCTGGCCCGGACAGGTGCTTTTATAGTCGGGGCGCTGCGGCGCATCATTTGACGCAGCAGCAGCTGAAGACGGGTGTGTGTGTGTGTGTGTGTGGAGGGGGGGCGGGGGGGGGGAACCTGCGGGCTTTTGCAGAAAGCCTCCACCCTCCTGGGAGACTCCGAGTCACTCATGCAGCTCATCCCATCTTACACTGCAGTTCCTGAACACACACACACACACACACACAGGCACCGTTTGCATTCGGGATGTTTTCTCCAATTTTTTTTTTTTTTTTTGTGCCAAACTTTTCATATTACTAGTGGGGTGTTTATCTCACTGTGATGATCTAGCAGTCAAATCGCAGAAATGTTTTTTTTTTTTTTTTTTTGACCTCTTCTTGTCGCCTTATGATCTACGCTGCCCAGCGGCGCTGCAGTTTTCTCTGCTGGCCCTGCAGAATGCTAAATGGGATCGATGTGCGCAGCCAGAGCGTGTGGAGGTGCGGCAGTCTGAACCCGGCCGCCTTCAGCGCCTCCAGTCCGCATTATGCTGCTCTGAGTCATGAGCTAAACAATTTGACTAGAGAAGAACGTAAGTTTTTTGTTGAAAAGAGTAGAATTTAAAGAAAAACAAAACAAAACAAAAAAAAACACCTAGAGTCACTGTTTGTTTAAATGTGTGTGTTTATATATTTCGGAGCACCGACCAGGGGGTCACACATATCCATCACCAGATTTATTAGCTCTGGGAGGAAATGTGAGGTGCAGAGTCCCGCCCGGACTCCTGGGAGTTTTGATGCTGCGCTGGCCTTGGTTCTGATCCAGGCAGCAGGCAGGCGGGAGCGGAACCACGCCCCTGTTTTGGAGAGGAGACGACCCCCACCACGCCGGGGACTGCAGCCTCGCCACCTCCAAACATCCGCCAAGGCGCCTCCGGAGCAGCTGAAGACAAAAAAAAACAAACAAAAAAAAAAAAACGACTGTCTGGCCAACAGCCCGGACAGTCCGCAGTCATCTTAAAGAGAACATGAAGGCATCTGGATTTAGAAGAAAACTGAAGAAATGGTTTAAAACTGACATCAGTACATGACTAGGCTACTGGGGAAAAAAAAAGATGGTAGTTTAGTTTAGAATAGGGCTGTAAGCTAAAGTATTCACAGCCCTGAAAAATGTTGCATTTCGTCACGAACAGTGATCAGTGTGTGATGGGGGTTTTATGCAGAGATGGAGAACTGAAGGAAAAAGTACTCATGTAAGAATAGCGCGACTTCCATACACATTTTCACTCAAGTAGAAGTGAAAAGTATAGTCGTTCAAGAAATTGCTCACGTAAAAGTGGTTAATGATTGTGCAAAAGGCTGGAAAAGAGATTGACAGCCCGGTCACATCCTTCCAATTCCGCTCGAATAAAATCTCGCTCGCAGCAGTCTGGGATTTCTCCCTTTCACTTGGATTCCCACTAGTAGATTTTCAACTGGGCCAATCAGTGAACAGAAGAAGAACTTATGGATAACGTGTATTTTCCACATTATCGAAGAATTGCAGTCTGCTTGTAGCTATTAGCTATTTTATTTTTCTAAGACATCATCAGACACAATAATATTAATAATAAAATTAACACACATAGCATAATTACAAAGCAATAAATTGATGCTGAAGAAACTTTTTTTTTCCAAAATATCTATAGTAGTAGAAATACTTCATATAATATTATACTCAATTACATTTATTCGCTTATTTGACAGGAACAATGCACACAAACAACAGAACAAGCCAATGTAACTGAGTAAATGTGTCTAGTTACTCCCTAACTCTGGTTTTATGTGGCAGACCTACACAAAGCAGTGTCCTGGTGTGAAGCAATGCATGGTTTTCAACATTTTTAGGAACAGAAATCTGAAAAGTGCGGCATGCGTGTATATCCAGCCCCTCTGAGTCGCTGCAGTCACAGCTCCACGTCTCTACAGGCGTGTTTCTGCTGCTTTTGCACATGAGTTGGAGCCTGTGCTGTAGTCTTTCCACTTTTCACATGTTGTTTCATGTCTTGACTCTGCTTTAAGCGTCTGCACAGTTTCCTCCCTCAGCTGTGTTCTGTGTTCTCCAACAAACTTCTGGGACTTTCACAGAACAGCTGCATTTATGCCGAGACCATATCAGACAGATGGACTCTATTTAAGTTACTTCTGAATTAGTATCTATGGATTTTATTTAGGGTGAGCAGAGTGAGGGAGAACACGAATGCACAGCACACATTTCAGTTTATCTGTAAAATCATTCTGTCACGTAACATTAATGCCCTTTTCTATATCATATAAAATCTCAATAAAGAATTTGTCTCATTATGTAGAACAGCAGTGGGGTAAAACGGGAAAACATTTTAACCCTCAAACACCGTGTACGGCGTCCGCAATGTCAATTACATCCACTAGAGGGCGTTATTGCACCAACAATGCGAAGCTTTCTGATCTCATACAGGAGGAGGTTGTCGCCTACGTGCCGTGTAAATCATGGTATAAAAATTAACGTTTATTTAACATATAAATCTGCAGTCTGGGATGGGAAAAGTACAAGACAGAAAAAACTGCATTCAGTCTATAGATTGTTGAAGGTGCTCGGCTGAGTTATTTTGTTTTTGAATTAACTTCTGCTGTCATTTTCACCACATCTTAGAGGATTCATGATACTTCTATATGTGTAGACTCTACAAAAAAATTAAGGGCATAAAAATCGTAAAATTACGAGAATGAAGTCTTAATATCACAAGAATAAACCCAGGTATCTAGAGAATAAAGTCATAACATCACGAGAAAAAAAAGCCACAACTTAATGAGAATAAAGTCGAAATCATATAAGAATAAAGTCAGGATTTTTTTAGATTAAAAACTGGCAATGCTACAACTTTATTCTCGTAATTTTATTTGTTGTTTTTCCTTGTGTGGCCCTAATGCTCCGCCGAAAGCCCCTTTGCAGCTTCTCTGCGAGCTAAAGTTTTAGCTAAACGACGCAAACAAGCACATTCGAGCAAATACCCTCTAGGAAATCTGCCTTTCATTTCCGGTTCTGATGTCGGGTGTGAACTCAAGAAAACCAAACGCTGAAAGTGAACCAGAAGGTGATCAAACAAGGTATTGTTTTTAGGGTTTGCACACTTTTTCCAGGTTAATCCAGTTCCAGTTTTACTTGTGAAGCACGTTGAACACAACAACGCTGAGCAAAGCGCTGTACAGATAACAGACAGTAAGAAATTTATGACTCACGCTAATGTCGTAGAACACACCAACTTTTCCAGTTTTTGATTGCAATTCAAGTCGTTCAAGCCTAATAAACTGCTTGGGTTGTTACAAAGGCAGGAGTGGCAGAGGATAAAGATAAGGTAAGCCATAACTGAAGACTGATGTACACAAAGGCCTTTTTTATGGAACACAAAATGAGTTCATTTAAAGTTGTTCTGCAGCAATGGAGGTTGACAAATTTTTCTAAATTACTGCAGAAAGTATCGTGTTCCTACAGAAATTACGAGAAAAAGACAACTAACAATGGATGGGAGACAGACCATCATAACACTACAATAAATGTCGGTCTTTCCTACTGAGAAATTGCAAAGAAAATCAAGTTGTCAGTGAGTACAGTTTTCTTCACCATCAAGAGGCGATCAGAAACTTGGGGAAACTCTGACAGGAAGAGATGTGGCAAACCAAAGCCACAACTGAATCAGAAGACAAGTCTGAGAGTTAATAGCTTCAAGCCAGTGATTGTGGCAATGGTGGACAACATACTCAACTCTAGTACTCGAGTAACAGTGTTAATACTCATTGTCAAATCTCACTCAACTATAAGTACATGCTGATCGGTCAACAGTTTCTCCATCCATCCATCCATCCAGCCATCCATCTATTTTCTATACACCCTTGTCCCTACTGGGGCCAGGGGGGTGTTGGTGCCTATCTCCAGCTAACACTCCGGGCGAGAGGCAGGGTCACCCTGGACAGGTCGCCAGTCTGTCGCAGGGTCAAATGTTTATTCAAGTTAAAAAGTGCTGATGTACTTACTTTTGAAAATACTGACGTAGTCCAAGTAATTCCAAATCCCATTTGTGAGTGGCTACTGTGATTGGTTCTTGTGAGGACGCAGCGCGTGCTTGGCGGCATTTCAGCAAAGAAAAACAGCAACAGCCGACTACTGAGCCACAAGGAACGAGTAGCGACAAGCTTCCTAGAAATGTAGAGGAGTGAAAGACATGCAGCCCCACAAACAGTAAATACTAAAGAAGAGATACTGCAAAAGAAAAGTACAATACTCACGGAAATGTTCCCTGATCCCTGTTATTGTAGTAATCAAGTCTCAGTCTCATTTGTGAAGTATTTGGGCCTCTTCTTCTAGAATGGAACAAAACTGACCTGCGATGCAAATGGAGACTCTTGTTTTATGTTTTTGGGGTGAAATTTTACCAAACAAAACTTTATTTTGAACAACAAAAAATGATTTCTCATCTACAAACCGGGTTTCTGCATTCATCTTAATCTCGCAGAAAGTAGAACCACAAACATCTGGCAACTTTTACACATTTGGGTTGCCCGTGCCTGTTGATCGACCCAACATTCGAAAAAGGCCGTCGCTTTTTGTCCTATTGTTTTTGCTGAGTTGAGATGAAAAATTTTGCACCTTTGACAATTTATAGATCACTTAAAGAAAGAAAAAAAAAGACTTTTGTTCCTTTTAATAAAATCTTGAGTAGACAAAAAAGTACAAACAAGTGTATTACAACTTCCATTGAAATGTAATTTTTTGTGTCCAAGTTCGTCCAACTTGACGATTTTTGCTCTCTTGGAAAAAAGGCTTAAAACACCCACTGACGCAGAACTACTAGCACAACCTGCTGCGCTTTCGTCCATCTAGCAGGTAAAAATGCTTCACAGATCCACCCCTACACTTTACACACCCAAACCTTTGTCTAAAAAGAAACGTGTCCCTGCATTTTAAGCTCTAACGGTTCAATATCGGAGGTGTGTTTGTGCATTCCAGGCCTTCCTCTAACTCAGAAATGCCAGATCTCCACAGAGGCCCCTGAAACAAGCGCCCCCGTTCCTTTGAAGCTCGTTTCTCTTTGTTGCTTTGATACGCCAGGTGTTCCTCTCAGGCACTGTGGCGAGCGCTTCTGTGAAGACCCTCGCTGCGAGTTCCCAACAGGCCACCGGGCTCACTCGCTTTTGGACACGCTGATGGTGTGTGATGTGGCCTCTTCGCTCTCGTCCCCCTGAGATCCCTCTTCTCCTTCATGCGGAGATGTCCATCTGTTAGCTGCAACACACACGTACTGTCTCTCTGAGCCGTCAGCTGTGATGGAGGACGATGGCGTAGTGCCGCTGCTGCCCAGGCACGCAGCCATGCTGTATATATCTGGCTGCCGTACAGCTTCACCGGGAGTGATGCAACCACATGATGCTCATTTCCTCGATTTGGACAGAGATCCCGAGTCTAAAGTAGTAGTGCTGGTGTTTGAGTGTATTTTTATTTTTTTTTAGCATGAAGTAAAACAATGTGGTGCTATCGTTTTACTCAGTTCCCAAGTTTGTTTGAGCCCTTCAGTCTAAAACCGTGGACTCACACGCCAGTCCCGAAGGACCGGCGTCCTGCGACGTTCAGACGTCGCTCTGCTTCAGTTTGCCTGACTCCAATATTAGCTTCTTAACGGAGCTCTGTAGAGTGTGACAGCATGCTAGGGAAGCAGTTCAGTCATTTTAGTGAAGTATGTGGAACAAGGGACACATAAAAGAGGCGGGGTAGAAGGGGGAAAGTTAGGACAATTCCAAGGCCCCTGACCGACAGGGGGCCCCATAAAATATATATTTTTTTCTTTATAGAAATAGAAAAAAAAATTGGTGCCCTGTCAATTCCAAGATTAATCATATCGTGTTTTTTAAATTGTTTTTCGAAGTAAAAAGTAAATGTTGCCACTCCCAGACCAAAAAGCACACATCCATATTTGCCCTGAACCCCCTGGACCTGCATGAAATGGTTGGTTCCTGCTTAGCGCTTGACGGTGTTCAGCAAAAGTTAGAACAAGACAAGAACGACTGCTGGGGTTACTATGCTGCCAAGAACAATGATAAAGTCAGGTTTTCAAAGAGAGAGAGAGAAAAAAGACAAGAGTGTCAATTTGTAGCCCAGTTTTTCTCCAAGAGAGGTGGGTAGACTGAGATTATCAACCATTTAGCATAGTTAGCTTAGCTACAGACTGTTTGCCTCCATTTCTCTAGCATTTAATGAATGAAAGAAAGAAATTACCAACATATCCATATATTTAACTTGTACCTGCACATTTTACCACACTTAACAACAGATGAGTCAGTCAGCAGCAGCTCTAACCCCGATACCAGCATAACCCTCTACCATCCCGGTGGGAGAGGGGTGGTTTAATTCTAAAACACAAGGTATTTAGAATTACACAAAAAAAAAACAACATATTTATTACTGAGAGAAATTCAAACTTTATAAAATAATAAAAAAACAACCTCCTGTCTGGACTGAAGGAAGTCCAGATAGTCCTACCTTAGCTTGCATTTAAATTACAGATATACATTCCCGTATATACATATATATATATATAGTCTATAACTGAACTTGTTACTTATAGACAAGTGCAGTTATATACATCACACTTGTCTATAAACCACACTTTAGGGGATTTTTGTGACTGGCACTTTTTCCATGAGCTAAATGTGACTGTGCGATGACGTTAACTAAAAATGATTTTAACAGACTTTTAAACAGTTACATTCAGTAAACAGCCAAGTATGAAACAGCCAGTTGAAGCCAATAGGACCTCATCACAAAAAGCAATCCTTTTTGCAGACACGATCCTAAGGCCACCATAATGGATCCCATCAACACCTTGACTGTCCATAGAAATTTGAAGAGTTCAACTCTCAACGGATATTAAGCTTTTTATGTTTCTCCAATCTGAACAGTTTGCAAATTCAACTTTTCCAGAAATTAGTACTACCTTTTGTGAGGACAATTTACATTGGTCAATAACCCCAATTTACATGGTTTTGGAAATCTAGGGTTAACCGGAGCACCCGGAGAAAATCCCCACTAACACTGGGAGAACATACAAACGTCCACAGAAAGAGGCGTTTGGTTAAGAACTAAGATCTTTTCTGTGAAGATGCTGCCCATTTTTTTTTGGTCTAAAATATGAGATGTGTTTTGAGGTCTTGGAAACGGTTCAGAACTTACCTGGACACTTTTTGCTAGTTGTTTGTTTTGGAGGTTTTCTTGTTTCTCTTCAGTTTTTGTTGCTTCTTGAGGCTCAAAGTTTGTCGTATCGTTTTCCACACTGAAGATGTTTCTTCAGAAACTGCCTCCACTGGTTCAGGATCTTGGCTTCCCTTTTCTCTGACA
>CAEGAE010055290.1:0-12582 GCA_903067095.1 Girardinus metallicus | reverse complement strand
TGACCTGTCCAGGGTGTACCCCGCCTCTCACCCGGAACGTAGCTGGAGATAGGCACCAGCAACCCTCCCGACCCCATTAAGGGATGAAGGGTGAACAGAAAATGGATGGATGGATGAAACACAGTCACTCATATATCCCATAATTCATTCTAGGATGACTTAGACACATTTTGTTAACAGCTTGCAAGGACTCCCATGTCTTCTCTTAGAAATTTTCTTGAGGATGATGTAGTAATTTCAGGCTTATTTTACTCTGCTGAAATTGTTTGAACTAAATACTGTTCAGGGTGGACATGTTGGAGGTAATGAAGATCCAGAAGGTGTTGTTGAACAGTGTACTGACAAAAAGAACATTGAAAAATGTCCTGAGTTAGTTTGAGCTTGTTCCACTGAGTGATGGAAGATGGCCTGGCCATGGAGATGAGCTGACAGGTAAGACGGTCATTGAAGCTTTCAGAAGGCAGGAGCTGCCAGGAAACAATATAAGGATGATGTTAAGAAGGAGGTTTGAAATTCTAGTAAGTTTACTGCAGTTTGTGTACTTGATGTTACCTGGAGCATTTAGGGAAAAACTTTTCAGAAGGTATTGAAAAATACACAGTTGTGTGTATGATGAGCAAACAGGTGTCCAGGTTACATGGGACCACCAGCATGAGTTCATTCCAGCCCTGTTTAGTCTGCTTTAATCAAGCTCTACGTCGCTCGACCAGAAAGTCCGGTTCGTTTGGGGATGTGTGCGGTTAAACTGATGCAGATCAGAAAAGCGAACTCTGGTAAACTTAAGTTTGGTTGAAGTGATTGCCAAGCGAACGGGAGACCGCTCCAAAAGAAGGTAGGGAAGTAAATATCAAGGCATTCTGGGTAAAACGTGCCCAGCACTTGTCTGAGAAATGGCTGGTAGTCTTTTACCAAAGACAAAAGAAAAATCCTACAACTCTGACACCACTCCATTATTGTTTACATTTCATAAAAAGGAAGTTACGCTCAGTGTCTTCACAGGCTTTTGTGTTGTTTCCTTCAGTGGTTTTTGGTGCAATGCTGCCACAAGTAAATAGGTGAGCAGGTTTTGCAAAGGGTTTTACTTCATTTGGCAGTGCAGAATGAAAGTGAAGCTGAAAATTGAACATGTATCAGTTTAATCGCATGTCAAACAGAGCCTACCAAACTAACAAGTGTGAAAATACACTCAAGAAATGAATGGTTGCCAGGCAGCTTCTTAAATCCTGCAGCTCTGGTGAGTCCTGACTGGGAACCGACTGTTGTCATCAAGTTGGCCTTCCTTAAGGGTTGTTCTCTATGGATTTAAGGAGTTTGTTGACTTCTGCATGATGAGAGGAAAACTTTCAGACTGTCCTTTCATATCATTTAGACATTATAAAAATTACTTCTTTGCAACTAATATAGTGAAATATTACTTGTGAGCAGGAACTAGTCAATGCAATGCGCTGCATCTATTGTATCCAAGGTGGTTTGAAGTCTCAGCACAAGTGCATGGCTGAGCAGACATGATGGGATGTGATATCTCTATCCACAGGTAAAGGGCTGAGGAGGGACGGGGACAGCAGAGAGACAGGAGGGCGTCAAAGGGGACAGCAGGAACACAAAGCCCAGTGAACACAGCTGGGAGATGCCAGAGCACTTTGTTCTTAAGCTGACAGACAGACTGTACCTATCTGACACACACACGCGAGCACACCCCCCCGCGCATACACACAGCAAGAAAGAAAGAGAGAAACCTTTACTGGTGCTGTGTGATTGTGAGCACAGGTTTGGTAGGAGGTGGATGATCTGAAAGTTTTTTCACAGTTCACGTCATGGTGTGTGCGACCATGCACCTTCAGAGGCATATGTCAGAATGCGTGTGTATGGGTGTTCGTGCGCATTCATTAATGTTAGAATAAAGACATATGTATATGTTTGCTCCTGCTGTAAACTGCTCTGTGTGAGGTAAATCTTAACTGACACTGTATGACCGTTTCAGAGGTCAGACTCTGTCAGAAACATGTTGTAAATGAGGAATGTCCTCATGGCCAACTGTTGTCAACCGCAACAGTTTTCAGGGACTGTACAGTAAAATTAATAGCTTCACACACCTGAGAGACGAATAGCTGCATTCACAATCAGATTTGTTTCTCAGTGACTGGTTCTATTGTTCAATGAAAACAATTTTAAACACATTTAAAATATTTTTTAAACAATTGATACCTTCACCTTGGTGTTTTCTGCTTCTGAAATGAGAAGAACAAGGAACACTTGTCTATGTCCTAACTATTTTTTAAAGACTTAAGGTCAACAAAGTTACAATATATAAATAAGAAAGAATATGTATGAAATACTCTTGTTATCTGGGCAAAAGTGGCTTTTGTATATCTAGACTTATGACCATTTACAGCTCAAACTTAATAACTTGTCATGCAAACCTTAGGCTGTGGATTTTGCTGCTATGTAACCACTATATATGTGCTGCCTCAGTGGTGATGCATCAGCTCACCAATCCTCCCTGCATTAACCCTCCTGTTATGTTGCGGGTCCCATTGCCCCTTTATAAAGTTTAAAAAATGTTAAAAATAGCTGGAAGTATATTTTCTGCATGACTTTAAAGAAATGATGTGAACAAGTCTGGTGTACATATAGCTGAAAGTACAAAAGTTGATAAAATTAACATTTATTTATTTTTATAGTTTAAAGCTTTCTTTTTACAGTAATATATTCTTGATTGCATCCTTACTTGATTTTTCAATCTGCTTTTCATCAGATTTGAAACATATCTCAGACATCCACACCACAATTAACCTTATTTTTTAAAAAACTAATGAAATAATTTGAGTTATTACCTTAAGCAGCCAATTTATTAAAGTGTCACTTACAATCATCACCTGATTAATGAGCTACTGGTATTTACTGATTTATACTGGAAGTAAAAACTATAATTTCAATTAATCATTAAGCAGAAAAGAGTTTGTCTGATATGAGAACTTCTTCTCATATCACTCCTCTCTAAAAAGATTTCTCACTGTAAGTTAGATTCATCAGGAAATGGCTTTGTGAACATGAATCACAGAATCTTTACTTTTAAGTCTTGAGTCAAGAAAAATACTCAAAATCTAAGATAAACTATCAAAGCAATAAAGAAATTCAGCACTACTTGTAAATTAGCATTAAAATGTATTGAAGTACCTCAAGATGTTTCATCTTGCACAGTGGAAGCAGTGTGCAATAAACAAACCATCAAAACTTTCAGAGAGTAATGGTAAACAAACAAAATGTATCTGAGACTTTATAACCAACCAGAAAATCATCCAAGCAAGTGGCAACATCATAAAGTTATTTTATTATTATTTTTAACAGCTACTGGAAAGCTGCTTTAAAACAAAGGAAACTGTTATTGTCAAAGTACAATATAAAACTATTACAAAAGGTATTTTGTATCAGTCAGTTTTTATTTTGACTGGTCCTAACTGGTCAGATCAGAAACTCACCAGTCTGAGCGTGACCATGTCTTCAGAGCGGATGCTGTCACTATATGAAGAAGATTCCAAATTAGACTATCAGAAAGATGTCTGCTATAAAGTGAGAGATAAGTCCAACAAACACGTATGTTGATGTAAGTTTGTAGTTATTTCTGCAGAAAACAGGAAGGCTGACTGTGTTCAAGCAAAGCATTCAGCCCCTACCCCTACCAGGGGAACAATGTTGGATTAGGAAATGTTGGCAGCTTTTTGGAAATCTACAAATTAAGGAAATGATACAGATCCTCTGCTTGTTGGGGTTTTTAAATGAACAACAAAGTGATGATTTCCTCATGAGCTTCACTTGCCACTTCAGTTCCTGAAGCAAAAGAAAAGTTATATTCACATCAAACCATTACATATTAGGGGTGTACATATACCCCTAATATCCTATCTGATGATGAATATATTAGCATGATAATCTTTTACCATACAATCATTTGGATTCATCTTTTGCCTGGCACCCCAACGCAGCTAAGTACCGGCAAGAAAAAACAGAGGGTTAATCTTAAGCAACCAAAATAACTTTAAGTTGATATGAATACATATGTTAACTAAATGTGCGCATTAACAAATAGAACAAATGTATCCAAATCAAGTAATAAATGTTTTTATTGAAAGTAAAGTGTTGTGTTTGTATGAAAAATAAATTGTGCATAAAAAGAGTTACCGACATAAGACTGTGGCCATAGGTTTGGCCATCACAGGGCGCATGCGCATTCATCACAGGGCGCATGCACATTACCACAAGGTAGGATAGATTCATGGGTAGCACAGATAAATAGAACACCAGCACACCTGCGGCTGGTTTTGGCAATCGGCTGGCTGCAGTTATAAGAAGTTGTGGAGCAGTCACTCACCACTCGATGGCTCCACATAGTTGGACCACGACTCCTGCAATCACGCCTTTACTCAAGCTCTCCATAGACCCGACTCCAAGGATTCTCCTCGATTGCTGCTCCAAGTCAAGCTTCAAGCCTCACAGCCAGCCCGCCCTCCCTGCCCAGCTCACTCGATCCGCCACGGACACACCCGGCACCAGTGTCCCCCTTCAGGTTTTGCATCTTCCCTGGATCAAATAAGCAACTCGCCCTTCAAGATCTCAAATAATCAAGTCACAGCCCCAGTCTAACTTTATCCATCTTCTTGCAGAGCCTGAATTCCCAATTGCCCCCTAACCGTCCAAGCTCATTCGATTCCCCGTAAATAAATCATCGTTAACTGTTCTCCCTCTGCCAGTGTGTTTTCTGCATGTGGGTCAAAAACCTCTCTCAAAAATGACATAAACCAACACTGAGGCAAAGATGGTGGGCAAGAAAATTCTCTAATGAGTCCTACTTCAAGTCTGTAAGGTTATTAGTGGGAACAATGAAAAAATAAACGATGAAGCCCGAGAGGAAAAATGATGCGGACACAAAGTCTGGTTGGATGTGAGTGTGATCGCTGTGTCAGACGCATTTTACACATACAAAATGGTTGAGTAATGACTTAAACAATACCGGCTTGTGAAAATCTGCCTTCAGGAAAATACTTAAACATGAAATGGTGCTTAAATTAAATACAGCAGTTACTGCAATCTGTTTTCATGCTGCCATAGAGCTACCCTTTGAATCTACACGCATAAAATCTACCATAACTGCCTTAATTTATTGATCTGGAAATGATTAGATGTTTAGCTTTGTTACTTTAATCAGACTGAGTTGTGTTTATTTGACACTTAGCCGTCAGTCTTGAGCTATCGGCTAACGTGAGCCTTTAGCACAGAGTCCTTAAGACGTTAGCCAGATTACTTCCACATAATATGTTACATTGTTCAGGTTAAAGCAGCATTGATGACAGGGAATATCTGAGTATAGTTTTCTTTATTCACTTCTATTTAATTATTTGCCTAATTAACCACTTGGTTTGACTATCAATAAGAGTCGTTATGATAAAAAGTGGGATGTTTACTACCGGTTACCTTCCTGCTGACTTACACATCGTAGTTCCCGTCCATCAGTTTCATTCAACTGGACATGAGGTAGGCTGCAGGCCATGATCCATTTCTAGCATTATTCCAGACTCCTTTCCATTTTTGGGAATGTAATAAATTGTATTCCGTCCTGTATATGTTCTGGGTAACGGCTGTCGGGATTACATATTACCCACTGACAACTAGGACCACGATTATCTATTATTTTGCTCAAAATCTCTCTGACCACAGAGTGTTTGCTGTGATAAACACCGTCAATATTGTCAGAGGTCAGTTCCTCTAGTTAAGGGGTGTGTACTTGCGACACTGATTGGTCAGTAGCTGACAAATGCCCCACCACAGGATGGGGGCGGGGCCGGAGTCATGTCAGCTATGTCCACTTAGACAATTGGCTTTCTAAACATCTTCATTTCTGTCATTACTGTTTTTAATTCAAATTAAGAATTACTACTAAATTTAGAAATAGTTTAACAAAACAAAATATTTTGCAGAACTGAAAACACTTTCAAGCTTTTTTAATGAATATTCATGAATTGATGAGTTCTGTGGAATGTGAAGTTTAAAATCAAAGTTCATTGGTTAGCTTCCTCCCTCTGAAGTTTAAATTCAGATTGCCCCAACATTCTTAAACTCTGATAATACTAAGAAACTATTACAAAGAAGAAAAGAGTAAGAAAGCCAGCAAGGAATAAAGACAAAAATTTAGTCCTTGGCAAGACGACTACCCTCTCATATCTCACTTCTTTAAAGCTCAGAGGTGGATAACAAATGATTTTTATGCTTGACTACTTCTATAATGTTTGCCCATATTATCTGCATTTCATAACAACTCCCTCTCCACTCGAGAGAAAAAGTAATGTTCCTAATCTTACATTAATTGGAGTGGCTCCCTGCTCAGCTCTACTGTGGAGTAATTAGGTTAGTGTAAGCTCTATGACCCATTCCAAGAGCACAGCTCTTTTGAGCATCAACTATGGAATGCACTGAGTGGGTTCAAAGCTGTCTGTGTTCGTAGTCCCTGAGATGAACACATGCATTCAAACAGACAAGCAGCAGATTGCTCGCTGTTTGTCGGCACTGGGTTAAAGCCCATATGTCCTCAGTCAAGTTGCATGCAAATCCTGTTGGGATTGAGCACATTGCTCCATTCACAGCGGCCTAATCAAGTGGTATCTGAGCTTCAATCCTCTTATACTGCATGACTGGACCATGCTTCTCAGAGAGGCTGAATCCTAGTTGTCAGTTGGGACTATAGAGATTGTTGGGAGAGAAGAGAAAAGAGAGGGTCAGCCTTGGCTTAATCTGTGTCTGCTTCTCTCTAAAACTTTGGTCCTCATCAAGTAAATGCATGCAGACTGTTGCTTTTTTTCATTACACAATCACCTCAGCTGTCCAACGAGAGAGCAGAGTGGTGGGGGGAACTCAGTCAAGAAAGATTCTTCTCTGTAAATCTAAAAGCTTCATTATTTTTGTGTTTTCTGGTATTTTTGTGTGAGGTACAAAGGTTGGCACAGCTTTTCACAGTAAATCCATGTCAACACAGAAGGGCACAAACCCTCGCCTTGTTCAGAGAAACCTCTAAACCAAAACTAGCTCAGTGGTAAGAATCAGGCTCACTCCACGCTTTGTTATTGAGTGAAAGTGTGGGTCTATTTAGAGCAGACAGAATCCTGACCTTTTGGGTTCGGAGCCTCACGTTCATAAAACATGTAAAGGCACAATTCAGGTCTGGGTCAGTGCTTGGCTGAATTAAAGACGTCATTAGCATTCTCACACGGGGTGACTATTGATCAGGACATGTAGCATCCAGATGTCGGGGCCAGTGCTCGAGCTGTTAGCTCACTGGTCCATGAGACGTGAAGCACAGATGGAAGACAATGTCCCTGGACCTAATTAGCGTTATCAGTCAAGTGTCCCTAATTTGATTACAGAACTGTCGTTGTGGGACGGCATGTTTCCAACAGAGAGTAAAGATCATTAGGGCACACTGGGTACAAAGAAGCTCTCAGTCAAGTCTCATAAATACAAACACTTGTGCCTGGTAAGATTTACATTTTTCAACACATTAAACTGAAATAATGGAGTTTGCTCCTGGCTATGATTTCAAAAATGGTTTATGAAGAAAAATGCAGGACCAAAGTAGCTGCTGGAACTGATCTCTTTGTTTCTGCTTGCTATAAAACCCCCAAAAAACTATCTCACTTGCTCTGGTTACATATTAGAGAGCAAGCGCACTAAACCCCTAATATTCTTCAGAGGACAAACCCACCAAAAGCAAAAAAAAAAGACAATAGATTTCACTGGGATTCAAACAGTCATGGAAATTGTCTGCAAAAGAGACAATCGTATAGCACTATTCATATTATCTGTATTTATTTATTTTGAACATACAATAAAAAATAAAAAAGGAAAAAGTATGACAAACAATGATGCCAACTGACATGCAATTTTCACAATTTGTTCAACAAGGAACAGGTGGAAGATACAAGAACTTATCATTTCCTGCCAGTCACATATTCAGCACCATACAATCATTTGGATTCAGTTTATAGTCAACACTTTTATATCACTTTTGAAACAACTGATTTCTTTTAAACATTCCAGAACATTAAAACCTGGAAAACTGGAATGTTTGGTTTGAGACAGTAAATTTTCTTTAACATAATTTGAAAACTTGCATTTTTACTTTTCAAGCTTACACCATTAAGCATAGTGATTGAATGTGATTAATCACAGTGCTAGAGTGTGACTAATCTGATTACATTTTTCACTTGATTGACAGCACTAATTATTACTCACTGTGTCATAAAAGCCACAGGAAGGCAGAATTTCAAAAGTTATTTTGAGACAGTTTGCTTCCATTTCAGGAGCACATGCCTTTTTTATCTGAGACATTATTTCAGATGAAAGAAAGTCTCTTCTATTCTAATTTTAGTGGAAATTATGAAAACATATGTTTTAAGTTGTTATATGTGTTTCGGTTAAAACATATTGTTTAAAAATTTGCTGAAAAATGTAGTAAAGTAAATAACTCCATTAAATTGTACAAACTTGAACTACTTCACTTATTCCCTAATAATTAATCCACTTTCTTTCTTACAAAAGCTTTCATCTCTTTAATCTCTAAACAAGAGTAAATTGAAATAAACAATGCTTTGTACAAGTGATATACGTGAAATTAGATTTGCTGCCAGGCACTGGCTTTGTTTTTTGTTGTTTTTTCATCAGGACTGAGAAGAATGGGCCTTTATATTTAAGGTTTGTTTCTGCTGTTGTTGGACAACAATAGAAGGGGCCTCATACGACTGAGAAAAAGAGAACACAAAGGAATGAGGATTAAAACTCAAATTTAGAGAGTACAGGAACACATTGGCAAACTGTTACTGGTGGCTCTGGCTCTTATTGAAGCAATTAATTAGATGAGGGCAAAGCAAACCTTTTTTCATGTAGGGGCATTCAAAATGAAATATGGATAAAACATACAATGAAATTAAACATAAATAAAATGACAAAGGTAACTAAATTGAAGCAAACAAAGTGCTGAAGCACAATAATTATGAATCAATCATTGCATTAGTTTCAATTCTAAGGAATCAACAATTTTTGCTCATCTCAATTTTTTAGGCACTTGGTTCCAGAGCTAGAAAGTATAGCAATGTTGCCTCCCTTGTTTATTTCTGATCTTGGAAACACAGAGTTACGAGGTCTATCAACTTTATTCCACTGGCTCTACTGGACCCGGCTCCACTCCACTCCACCTGGTTTGTGAGCATTTCCACTTCTGCATTTTTTCCCAATCCAGTTTCTGCTTTTTCCTTCCCTCCTCTTGAGCGGGTAGGTCAGAGACGTGCAGGTACTTTAATGTGATGTAACCATACTGCTGTTCACTGATTGGTGGTGGGCGTGGTCAGACGTGGGATCAAAGAGAGAAGAAACTTGCTGCAAGAGGGATGTGAAGGAGTCCTCTGAACCTGCAAGCAAAAGGTGAACAATGAGATGGTGGCTTTTCTGTGCATCAGACCTCAATATTCAGCTGCAGCTCGATGAAGAAATGAGGAATGAGTCGTGTTTGTTGACATTGCAGAGTTAATGGAAAGCCTTGTTTAGTCGACGAACTGTCTCTGTGGGACAGATTCTTGGATAATCGCCCCGGTCTCTGATCCCTGCTGGTCTCACCTCATCCAACAATCAAACCAGTCTGTCGGCAGAACCCGACGTCTCCTCCTAAGGCTCCTTCTCCCTCAGCAAAATGTAAAACTGATCATCCAAAAGTACATTCAGGTAAACTTACTTTTGAACTTCCCATTTCTAACACATTCTCCCTTCAAGTTTCCCTTCAATGTCTCCTGATTTGCACATTTCCTCCCCTTGTGTGTATTGAAATAAACACACTACTTTCATCCTGTGGTCATTGTATGATTCTAAATGTGGGTTAAACAATTTTCCAGAAACATGGCAGTAGGTTGTAGGTAATACATGGGCATAATGTGCCATCAAAGAAACTGGGACTGAGTAGGGATGACGTACGGTGAATAATTCCAGCAGCCATGGAGTCATTGATAAGTCGTCATATTTCTGTCTAAACGGGCTGAACAAGTGACTGGTAGGCAGCAGTGTGTCTGGCAGGAGATCTATGTTATGGCCTCTGCCTTGTATTTAGAAAATATAAATAACGTAGGTATTCCTAAATTACCTAAATAAAGATTTAGTCTGATGTTGAGAAAACAATGTCTTTGTGTGTGCAAATATCTGATTTCAAGTGTTTATGTTGTAGAAATATATATTTAATTTGAATGTAAACAATCTCACCTTTACAGTCAAGATGTCCATGAGATAGAAATGTACAGATCATAATGTTTGGGTCTTTTTGATGCGTCAACACTGAATGAATCCTCAAGCATGCTGAGGAAACTTACTAAATAAACTGAGCAGCTTCCTTGACCAGCTTGTTTTTGAAGCAAACCTTTCTGAGACGAAGAAGACTCATTTCTACCTTAGTGTGTTCATGGATGATTGGGGGGCTGGAGTCACAGAACCCCAGTATGAGTTATGACCAGCAGGGCCACATATCACAGGGACTGTGGCTTAGTTACGGCCAGCCGGCTTCCCAGAGTTGGGCTTTGATCTACTGAAGATGACACCTGATATTTGCAGTGCAGCTTGGTGCTTCCTCCATCATGTTAATGAGCTGCTGTCCTCCCAGAGAGCGCTGTAGGCCATCGCTGCAGCGGCCCCTATTTAACCAAGCTCACAGGATGTGATGTCAGAGGCACAGATTCTCTGTAGAAAGTGTTGGAAATGAAAGCAAACCCCTGGGTACCAGCGAAATGACTCTGATTAGTCTTGCATAAAACGCTGTCTGGGCTTATTACATACAGTTGTTTTTAAGCATTTGTTGTTATCTCTCTTCCTTCTTTATCTCAACCATTACATTCCCTCCCTTGGTGTGTGAACAAAACCATTTGATCCACCCAGCTGATCCTTCTTCTGCTATATAATATATATATATATATATATATATATATATATATATATATGTGTGTGTATATTTCCTTTGAAAGTTCAGAACTGGGTGAGAAAAGTACAACAACATGTCTTATTCACAGGGTGCAAATTAAATAGTAATTTGCTGTTGGGATTCAGCCCCAGTGGGATGTGTTGTGCCTGTAAAAACAAACAAATGCAAAGACTTCAGATGGTGACAGCAGGAGCCGCAGCAGCAGCAGCAAACCCACGTACGAGCCCCTGCTCACCAGCAGCTACATCTTGGCACGCTGCTGAAACTATGACAATTTAAAGAGTTCTTTTGCACAAACCCTGAGCAGTAAATATAGTTGATGCCGGGCTGAAGGTTTCTCGCCATAATGAGATTTGTTTCTGCAGATTTGTACTTCTTAATTCCTCCTCACAGGTTCTCCTCTCAGCCGTTTGATCACCAAACACAAGATTAGGTTATGGTTTGGGATTAGCTCCTCAGGGAGCAGCCTGGCATCCTAGGTGTGTCTTTCTGCAACCTAAGAGGCTTACAGTAGAAGTATGTGCTGCTTAATAGACTTATATTTTCATCCTTTCTTGAAGAGAGAATCGGAGCATCTTCCCCCTTACTCCCTAAAAAGTTTGTCACATAGATGCTGATTTGTCACAGACACTCCAAATCCAGTTTTAGTGTGTAATGCTTCTGAACATGGCAGTTAAGCTCTGGCTTTAAGTCTGACTACACCACAGGAGACGGGCTTCGCACAAGCAGAGGCCTTCAGATGGGTGGTGGAGGTTTTCTCATGCAGGCAGGCTGGGAAGGGAATATTTGCACTGTTGTCGTGCAGCTGGTGAGGGTTTGACGATGAGGAGCAGAGTCAAGAAAAACATTCTTATGGATTCAAAGCCTGCAAACAGGAAAGTCGTGGTGATGAGTATTCATGCATTCTCTTCATTCATAAGTTTTACAAATCAGAAACATGCAATTCTGACTGATTGCGATTTAAAGGGCATGAGGGTCTGATGTCACCAACAATACTTACCATCCAAAGCAACAAAGACAACTCAGCAGAGCTCTCAGATTCATCATTTCAACTTTAAAAGAGAAGCTTTTAAGAGGTGATGATTACAAAAGAAAACCAGCCATTATTTATGTAGGCCTGGTCTCACCAGGAGAAGTGGGAGGGGCTTTGTTTAAAGTTCATTATGTCTAGCATAACGTCTCTCAAAATGGCAGCTCTGACTTGTTATTTTTATACATTTTTGTTCAAAATTATTTGCAGCAGTAGCACACAAATAAATTATGAAAAAAATCATACATTGTGATTGGACATGTACCTAAGATGAAAATTTCAGAATCTCCATAATTTCTAAGTGGGAGAACTTGGAAAGTCACAAAGTGTCCAAACACTTATTTTCCTCACTGTAGATAGATATAAGTAATTGACTCACCCTTTACTTATGTTTATCAATATGACAATAGATATTTATTATAAGATAGTATTTATTGTAGTATTTATTAGATAGATAGATAGATAGATAGATAGACAGATAGATAGATAGATAGATAGATAGATAGATAGATAGATAGATAGATAGATAGATAGATAGATAGATAGATAGATA
>CAEGAE010055285.1:0-12996 GCA_903067095.1 Girardinus metallicus | reverse complement strand
CGGAGGCCCCAGTGGCGGGATGTTTGCGGCCGACGGTGGCACCGACACACGGCGAGGAGACCCCTCCGACCTGCGCAACGAGGAGGAGGGTGGCACAGTGGTCGGGGGGCTGGGCCCGTACAGGTAATCCGGGGCCGGGGTGTTTATTGATGCTGTGGGGCCGCCGTGACGGAACTGCTGGCGCTGCTGCCACTCATACAGCTGCAGCATGGTATTGGACCCCGGGCCCCTTTGGTCTGGGATGAGGCCGAAATGAATCAGGCGGTCGTGAGCGTACTTGTACTCACTGAGTCGATCCGACGGAGGGCTGTGGCGTGGAGTGTTTGGCAAAGCCTGAGAGGCATCCATGGAAGTGTAGGCAGTGAAAACTTCTTTTGCCCTGATTCAACTTGGAGGTGAAGAAAAGTAAGGTAAAAATAAAAGTCAGAAAATCCCACAGTCCTTAGGTTTGAAGTAATCCAGTTATGATGTCGATAATGTAAATATAACTATAAAAACTATAAAAACTGTGTCTTTAAAAATGACTCACAGGCAAAGTTATCAGTAAGGACGGGAGAGAGCAGGATAAGCTGTTCCTCCTTCAGCAGTCAAAGCAGATTGAGATGGGAGCTGGAGGTTCTGTGTCGACTATAGAAAACTGAATTCTGTTACTCACAAGGATGCTTTCCCTCTCCCTAGGATTGAAGAAACTCTAACCTCTCTTTCCAAGGCAGAGTGGTTTTCCACTTTAGACCTGGCCAGCGGATATTAACAAGTTGAAGTTGATCCAAAGGATAAAAGGAGACTAATGCAACAATGTCTAAATGGTCAGACTGCTGAGTCCTTGCTTGTATATTTGGATGACATAATTGTCTACTCACCTGATTTTGATACCCACCTGAAGCATCTGGAAGAAGTCTGTTTCAGAGAGAGGTGAGATTTCTGGGTCATGAGGGGTTATGCCTGATCCAGGCATAACCCCTGGATTACAGAGTGGGCCGCCCCAAAGTCCATCAAAGTTTCTGGGCCTGGCTGGCTATTATAGATGTTTTATCCAGGGGTTTTCCAAAATCGCACACTCACTTAATTCTCTGTTAACAGGCATTCCTACTGATAAGAAGCATGGCACCAAATTAATTGACTGGACATTAGAATATCAAACTGCATTTGACAAACTATAAGAGGCATTAAGTCAAGCACCAATACTGGCCTATGTAGATTACACGCAGCCTTTCAGCCTTTACACTGATGCCAGCAATCATGGATTGGGTGCAGTACTAGCACAAAACCAAGAAGGAGAAGAGCGAGTAATCCCTCACGCCAGTCGCAGTTTACATCCTGCAGAGCGAAATGATTCAAACTACAGCTCATTTAAATTGGTGCTCTTGGCACTAAAATGGGAAGTCACTGAAAAATTTAAGGACTATCTAACTGGTGCCAAGTTTAGTGTTCATGACAATAACCCAGTGGCTCATCTACACACTTCCAAGCTGGGGGCTGTAGAACAAAGGTGGGTTGCTCAGTTGGCCTCATTTGATTTCGAGGTGAAATATCAAGCAGGAAGAGATATTGTGAATGCAGATGCCTTGTTCATATTCCCCAAGGTTACAACCAACATTGGCTGCACTGTGGCAGCTGTAATGGATGCAGATGCAGAAGACATGGCTTCACTTGAGCGGGGGGAGAACTGGCAGACCCTCGCGGGGGCAGATCCAGACATACAGCAGGTACGAGTGCATGTGGAAACTGGGAGAGCCCCAAATAAGACTGAGCAGGCAGTTCTAAGTGAACTGGCCAAAAAGCTGCTTAAACATTGGAAGAGACTTTGCATACACAAAAGGGTTCTCTGCGGTCGTGTTTTTGACTCTTATGTATGTGAGCCCCATTTCCAGATTGTGTGCCCAGATGCTAATTGTCAGGAGGTCTGGAGGAAATGTTATGAGTCTACAGCCCATGGAGGAGTAGAGAAGACCCTCGCTCACCTAAGGCACCATTTCTTCTGGCCAAGCATGGAAAAGGGGATACAGTGTTTCCAGAATGGGTGTGTTGTCTGTAGTCTACAAAAGGCAGTGTAGAACCACGAGCACCTCTTAAGCCGATAGCAGTGTCTTACCCTGTCAAGAAGCTCTTGACTTTCTCTCCTTGCATTGGCCAAGTGACACTTACCAAAGTATTTTAGTAATGACTGATATGTTCACCCGTTATTCATCGGCTGTTCCTACACGTGATCAAACTGCTCAAACTACTATTCGTGCAATTTGGTCTCATGTCATCTAACCATTCGGCTGCCCAGCGTGTTTTCATTCTGACCAGGGACCAAATTTTGAATCAGAACTTATGAAAGAGCTATGGCGTTTCTCAAAGTTGCACTACCCCAAATCACCCAGCAGGTAATGGGAGAGTAGAAAGGATGAACCAAACATTATTAAACATGCTTCGTACACTCGAGGTTGGAAAAACAGAGTAGGTGGCCAGAGAGAGTTGTTGCATGCTTATAATAATGTCATCCACAGTGCTACTGGTTTTGCCCCATCTTACCTCATGTTTGGTCGTCATCTGAGGCTCCCGGTCGATTTGAGATTGGGTGTGTTAGACACACAACCCTGCCAAGACTTGCAGGGATGGGTCTTAGAACACCATCAAAAATTGTCTCATGCTTATGAGGTAGCCCAGAATAATATGACTAGTGCAACAAACAATGAAAAACGATGTTACAACAAAAAAGCCAAAGCCAGTGCGATTCTCCCTGGAAAACGCATGTGGGTCCGTGATAGGAACAGATGAGGACAGGGGAAACTACACAGTTGGTGGGATCCAGAGCCATTTGTAGTTTCGGGTGTTGTTGGGGACACAGGTCTGGTTTATTGTGTTAGGCCAGAGAAGGGTGGGAAGGAATGAACCTTGCACAGAAATGCTTTGAAAACTTGCTTCTTCCATCGACACGTTGAGAGAACAACCTCCCGTTGAAACACATGAACTGCCTTTAATGCTCTATTACCCTGTAATTAATGAAGAACCAGAACAAGTATTGCGTCGCTCTACACAAGCTACGAGAGGACAATGTCCATCTTGCTATAGAGAGTAAATATCGGCCGGGACTGGCCTTGTTAAAGTGCGGGGGTGTGTGGTAATGTGGCCTCGAGTTTTCCGAGTTGACTTCATGTTTCTTACATTACTGTTAGGATTGCTTGTTATATTTTGAAGTAACTTACTTTTATTATTAGTTTTAGTTTGGGTTAAATTCTTGTTTTGTTGTGTTGCATGTTTTTCTGATTTTGTTTTCTGATTTTGTTTTGCTTTTGAGGTGACGTTACCACTCATACTCGGAGATGCCTACTGCACTGCACAGATGTTCTCCATTAGCTTAGCAACGTGCAGACCGGGAAGCCAATAATAAAGAGGTGCAAAAGCACTTTGCTATCGGCTTAATTCATCTGGTCGCCGTCTAGGAACGGATGACCGGGTGTTGGAGCACGAGTGGTCGGACAGCCACCGAGATTCACCCATGGCTGTGGAGGATCGGTCAGCTGGCGACGGGGGGGACTGAGCACCAGAGAGGACCGCGCCCCCCCTTGGGCTAGCTAAGAGTCCATTCTTCCTTATACAGACTTATCCATTGACTCTGCCGCTCATTATTGCCCTACATCTTTGTTTTTAGTGACTAATCTTTTTTTAATGAATTAACTTTTATTGGCTCGTTTTTAAAACCCTGCCCACAGTCCCTGCAGTTTTTATTTATTAAATCTACCACACGGGTCCCACACAGAGCTGATTCAGAACTTCATCAGAACTGCACATATGAGTTCTGATGAGTTATGAGTTCATAATTCCCTCTATGTGAGTTCACACAGAGGGACAGATGGAGAACTGCAGTTCTGATGGGCTCATGGTTGTGATGGTTCCATCATCCAGCAGCAGCCCATCCCAAAGCCACACTCTCCTCACTAATGATTTGACTCTTCTCACTCACCATTCTTCATTATCATCTGTTCTGTGCAATGGCAAATACTGAGCGTGATTTGTCCAAAGGTGTTTCAAAGCCACTACATAGAAGCAGTTTTCACTGTCTTGTTGAGTCCAGCTCCACTTTACAGCAGGATTCCAGCAGCATGATGGTCCTTCTGTAGCTCTGATTAATACTCACTGATTAATAATCAAATAGAGAAGAGGATATTTTTAGATCTTTCCTCCCAAGTAATACCAGCAATTTTAGCTGCTTTTAATGTTTGGCTTGATGGAAATATTGAGTTTTGGCCTTGTAGTTGGAGAGCAACTACAAGGTCCCTCTGTGATAGGTGTTGGTCATCTAGGGTCATTCCAAAATGTACATGACTATGATATGAGGTAAAATAACATCTACAAGTTATTGTTGGGATAATAATGTGTTATCTTCATATGGAGCAGTTCCTGCAACCACTCTGTGGTGACTCAGACTTGGACAGGGGTCCCACTTAGGACACACAAAGACATCAGTCCTGACTCATGGCACAAAGCAGCCTCAGTCATAATCCAGGATCTGGTCTAGATCTGTATCAACCTGTTTTTAACATATAATCATGGAATATAAAATATAGTAATTTGTGCATTTCACATAATTCTCTAAAGATCAAAATACCTTTACACCGACTTTCACAGTGAAAGACGAGTAACAATCAATTAATCAATCAAGTTTATTTATATAGTCCATTTCAGCAAAAAGGCAGTTCAAAGTGCTTTGCATCGTAAAAAACAAGAAGTCATAAAAACACCATACAAATGAGAAACCAGTAACAAACATTCCATTTTGATGATTGTCACCATCAAAATCATCATCAGAGTTTTTAGTCTAGATTTAAAGGAACTCAGTGTTTCAACTGTTTTGCAGTTTTCTGAAAGTTTGTTCCAGATTTTTGGTGTATAGAAGCTGAATGCTGCTTCTCCATGCTTGGTTCTGGTTCTGAATGCAGTGCAGAACCAGAGGGACCTGAGAGGACTTTTAATAACTTTCACATGGAACGTGCTAATATTTTAAGGAAAGCCAAGATAACTTACAAGCGTTTTCTTGACCAAAACCAGGAATGCCACATGTTCACGCTGTCTGTCTTAATTCTGTTTTATCTATGTTATCTTCTAAAGTTCAGAATTTTGTTTGAAAGTTATTATTATTACTATTAAGACAGCAACCTAAAAGCTGAATGAATTGCGTGCATTTTTCTTGCCTAACCTCTTAGTTGAGGTTATGAATTGTTGTGTGACAAATGTAATCCAGTTGATTAGCTTGTAATATTTTGGAAGAGGTCGTCCCGGAGAAGAGGATGACCTCTTCTCCGGGCTGCGGTATGTTCTCTCAGTGGGCCTCTCCCTCACTCAACAAAATTCTTTCACAAGTGAGTCATTTTTAATTTTAAATACTTCTCACTTTAAACGGACCAGCACAGACTCCCCAGTGTTTTTCTGTTACACACACTTACATGCTGATCAACTGACTGGGTGTAATGACTGTGCAGAAAAGGAGTTTCTTGCTAACGGACATTTTCAGATGTGTACTGAACCAAAGAGTAGGAACTTGTTCTTCCAACTTTTCAGAGAGACAGACCATTTGAAAAACATCAGAATCAACTGAGGACTTAAGACCTCTTTGTTTTAAATAAGTGAAGTTCTACAAACCAGTAGAAATGCATATACCAACATATGTATAGGAACCACTAAGACTGTCATTTTTTTGTGGTCTCTGTTTGAGTTGATTAATGTAGTTTAATTTTATTTCAGAATGTCACTTTTGACATTCTGACCAAGACTTTTGAAAAGGCTTTCATTGAAAAATTAGATTAATCTGAAATAACATTTAATTCTGCAGATCATGACATTGTTCAGCCATGTCCACGTTTTTTTTTTTTTTACCTGCTGTATGAAGCTATTTAGTTAGATAAGTTTTAATACATGCCAGACAAGATTATCTGAAGTACATAATGCTATATTGCTACTTTAGAACTTGGCTAGCTTTGGTTTCTTCCAGGACTACATGTTGCTAACTATGATGTCTTTGCAGAAAAAGATTTTAGTGGGATCTTAAACTTTAGACAATTTACAGAGTAGAGCAGACAGGTGAAGTGGAACGAAAAGGAGAAAGGATTTTAAAATGTGGCAGTATGCCCTGTAGGCTCTGAACGCACCACACAAGCGCCTGAATCTAATTGGTTGCGGCGCTGGCTGTCTGTAGGGCTCTCCCTCACCTGGTTTACATCATGTTGTTTTCCTTCCGGTTCAGACCTCGGTACTGGTAATTTATTTTCATTTTCTGTATAACACACATATTAATGCACGTTTGAATGGTGCGCTTAACGACGCTCTAATCGCCGATCGATCCTCCTCGTGTTAAGAAGCTTCCCACACTGTCGATGTTTGTTAGCTTAGCTTTAGCTCAGCTTCTGTTGTATATCCAGGCTGCCCGTATAAGCTGCCTGATTTCCCTTCTTGTCAGACGCACTACATATAGAGATCAGTGGTAAATGAAATGCTCATCTTTTGTATGCTTCCAGATTCCATTTCTGACATTTATTTTTGATAGACGCTGCTGTTTGTCCTTGGCCTGTTGTCCTGTTTGTCCCTGGCTGGCGGTCTGCTGTCTTGGTTATCTGTTGTAGGCTGCCTTTCTGTCATCCTAGTTGCTGGCCTCATGCCCGCCGTCCTGGTCGGTGTAAAGCTGGCTCCTGTCACTCGTCTAGTATGGCTGATTTGCGCTGGTTTGTGACCAGCTCGGACTGATTCTTCTAGTGCCGCTGTGGGTGGCGTCTGCTGCAGCGTGGCGGTTCGTCCCAGGACGGATCCTTAATTTGAATTGTTGCTGCTTTATTTGTCGTGGACTGAACTGTATAATTGTGAATTAATGTATGTAATTTGAATGTCGTTTCCTTTATTTTGACAGGAACAGCCAGCTCGCGGTGTTGGTGGTGAACTTTACGGGTGGTGGTGCACGATTTTCTTTTATTCTTGCTGTGTTTCTTTTTTTTAGGTCACTACCCTGATTTGCAATGCCATCTCTGAGTTGAGCCATAACTGTCTTTTAATGTGTGAGTGGTTTTAAATTTGTATTTTTTTTTTTGACTAAACTGAAAACAATTGTGCAATAAATAAAATTATTGAATTGGGTGAGATTGTCTCAAGCCTCATCTGTAGTGGGTCTGTGTGCCTTAAAGGTAACTTTTCAAGTGGAGTTATTGCAAACTTATCGTTATTAAAATAGTGGTCTTAAATTCAAGTTGCCCATTTTGATCACTGTCCCACCACAAAAATATAGTTTTTGTGGTGGGACAGAGTTTTAAGAAAAGAAAGCCTTTTCTTAAAACTCTGAAAAATATCTAGTGCAGTTATTTGTGTTCAGAAGTCAGGAAATAGACCCAGGGAAATTTGTGTGTAGCTTAATTTCAGTATAGATTTTCATGAAATGGGCCAAAATTAAGCTGAAAGTGATCACAGGCCATGAAAATGTTATGGCTTTTTCATGTTCATAGAATGAACAGATGGCTAATAAGACATGCTTTGAGTACCTGACCACATTTCATTTTAAGAAGGTTTTACTCTATCAATATCTTAAAAGAAAGATTGTTTATTGGCATCAGCAGTCTTTGGCTGACTACCTTTTACATGACTTGCAATTGACAGCTTCACAAAATTATTATAAAAGACTTGCAGCACTACTTTGTGCTGGTAATCAGCATAAGAACCCAGTAACACACACTGTTAATGGTTGCACTGGGACAATCTGTGAAATGGTAAGAGTCCCACAGCAGGCAGATAAGAGTTCAATCAAAAGCAGATTGGTTTTGTTCCCTTTTCTCATAACCTCAAACTACTATAAAGATATTCAAATTGTACTTATTTCACGTGCTTTGTTTTATTTTCTGTTCATCTTCTCTAAATGTCAGCACTATGGAGGAAGAATAACATTCTCTTCCATTTTCAGCAGCAGATGAAAGGAATGCAGCGTGATCTATGAGAGGCTTATACAGGCCCATCCAGGAGGTTCTGTAACTAGTAGGAAATTAATTCATATTTATCATTTTAAGATATGACTGGCAGCATTCTCCTTCCATCATCTTCTCCCTTTCTCTTCTCCCAACTCCATACTTTGGAATCTTTACTTACCTTCCTTCATAAAGATTCTACATGATGAAGGGAGGGGACACCTGGCTCTCCCTCCAAGTTAAGTCATTTAATTCAGATCATTTGTAATTAACATTTAATTTCAACATATTTTTAATTTTTAACTTTAAGCAATTAAATTAGGAAATCTAAAATTATGTCCTAAAATTACATTTAGCATTGTATGCTGAATTGGATCACAAAACAATTTAACTACTGCTGTATTAAACTTAGACTCTAACATATGGTTGGTTAACCTGGCAGTCACATAAAATAAAGACAGATTCACTGACTTGATGCGCACAGCTCCATTTATACAGGTATAAATATATAATCATACATTTCGAAATGCACATTTATAAATGTATATTTCTAAATGTTTTACATTCATAAATAGATTTTTTTGGGCCTTTTTAATGTACTGAATTGTGGCACGTTTGGCCACAAATCTAGAGGTTGAAAATCTTTCTTATTTATTCTACTGTTTATCTTCTATGTTTAGATTTTAGCTCCAGACATCATAAGCTGAACTTTCCTTTAGCAGAGTGGCTCTACAGCAGGGTCTTCATTCTGTACACAGCCACTAAGATCCTGATTCTTGCTAGGAGGACATGCCTGGTAAAAAATGTCAGACTAGAAAAATTTATGAAGCAGGACGGCCATTACCATTCACCACTCTCCAAATGTTTAAAACCAGAAGTGTTCTAATTACAACTTCCATTTTATGGACATGTGCTGTCTGACAGAAACTGTTGAATCTGTCGGAGCAGAGGACACCGAGCTGAGATGTCCACAGTGGACTTACCCTAAAGTAGACTGAACTTGACATGGTTCTGTTTGTTCACAGTGATGGAGCAGCTGGCTGACCCAGAGCGGAGGGACAATAAAATATAAGATCAGAAATAAATTAAAGGAGGCATGTTTTCTTCTATGCGCTGCACACCAAGAATTTTATACTGTACTGCAGCAGCTTAATAGATTCCAAGTCAGAAGTAGTATCAGCTGACAGACCATTTTAAAAATGTTGCTGTAAATTCATCCTTATTCTTAGACATTTATTCACAAACAGGCCTATTTTGAAAAAAATATATAAATAAGTAAAATCGGGACCATAATTTGTGGGCTTTACTGTCTTAAATGACCTCCCTTAATTTATTTCTGGTCTTATATTTTATTGTCTATTCAGTTTCTAGTCTATTAAATGAATAAAAATGGCCTTCTGGGGCTGGTATCTCGAGCAGAATAAATGTTCTTGCTCAGTTTTCATTCAAGAAATTCCCTGCTGGATAGAATCTTTCAGAACATCATTGCAATCATACGTTGCAGGATTCCAACTGCATGCTGAAGCAGCTTGGTCCGTGAGCCAATCCCTGCTGGCTCGTTATCAGATGCTCACAATCAATAATCCTGACGGGAAACCTGAATCACGTTTGGATGTCAGTCATACACGGCCCGGATCAAACTTATCAGGAAGTGGAGGCACAAGAAAAAGTCTTGCACAATGACAGAGAAGGTAGATAGATTCAGCTGATCTCAATATGGACTCTGCTATAACCACCGGGAACTGGGAATGACTCTACTCTTTGTGTTTTCTCCTAATTTTTCTCTGATTTCCACTCGTACATGTGGATTTGTTGTCCTCACTCAGGTAAATCTGGAGCGTTCTTAGCTGATACGGTTTCTAAAAACATAATAGCATATTCCCTTCAAAGTTTTCTTTTGTATCTCCCTCATACACTGTGCAAATAATTCTGCAACAGCAAGGGGAGTCTCTGAGAGTTGTGAGGTGAGACTTCGCATATCTCGGCAAAGTGTGCCACGTGGCATTAAAATAACTCAAGGGTGCTGGACACATGTAGGATAGAGGAGTAAGTGTCAGGAGAAAAACATAAATATTTCCAGTTGATGACCTGTAGGGTTAGAAACGCATGTGCTTAGGAAAAAATGAGAAAATTCTAGCAAAGACCTGAGCTGCATCATCCTTCAGCAATTTTCTTGTTCTAAAATCTTTTTCTTATAAATAAAATACTCCAAAATTTCTATGTCACATTATTTTCAAGGGACTATGTTCTACATTTCCTCCTTCAGCCTCTCTCAGGGTAGATATTTGATTCACATAATTGTGTTTATTGTGTTTTTTATTTTTTTTTGTTGTAAAAATTCTGAAATGACACAGGGCTGCATGAGTGAATGATTGAAGCTGTAAGCAATGCTTCATGGACCAGGGTTTAAATCTCAGTCTTTCTGGGTTTATTAGTTCCAACTGTGGGCAAGTTGCTTCTTTTGCTTCTTTATTGTAGTTTCCTTCCACAGTTCGATCATTTGCATCAACTGGTCTCTCTGATTGTTCTTTTCCACAAACTGATTCTAGAGCTGGCCTGTTTGCACCACTGGGAACTGTGGTTTTGACAGTGGTGGGCACCGCTAACTAAAAAGTTTGTTGCACTAACCCTAAAGTGCTAATCATAAACAGTTCCATAGTAGTGAAAATATATAAATATAAATACATTATCTAAATTAAAAAATAATAAGGTCAAATTTAAATTGGTGCTTGAAGTTTGTATTCCTCTAAGAGAATACATAATCTATTTAAAGCTTTAGCATTAGCTTCCACTGAATACCATGCCTGGGAATTGCTTTAGCGTATTTTATTTTGTTGTTGCATGGCAAATGTTTGAAATAAAGCTATTATGAGGAAAAAGAAGACTTTCAGGAGAGTAAACAGTAGTAAAGGAACACAAAAGTAACTACTTAAGGAGTTTCTAAAAGTTTATTACCAAAACTTGAACACAGATATACTTTTTTTTTTCAACTGAAAATTTATAGAACGGGCAAGTAAATTAGTGCTTTAGTGCTTTTAAATTTAATTTATAAAAATTAAGGAAACTAAGTGCACCGAACATTTTCAAAGTTAGCAAAAACACTAAAAAAACATTAGCTCTGCTATCTGCACATTATAATTAGTGTGCCTCACACTTGTTTTTAATTTTATTAGTTTAAAACAAAAACTGAACAGTCAGAATTTCAACATTTGAAATTTCCAGATCAGTGTTACTTAACATGAGCTCACCGTCTCTTATCCCCCTGCATGTTGTTGTCATGCTCTTTAAATGCTATTCATCTTCTTCAACTGTGTGAAAATGAATTAGCATAATTTATTACCTATCGAAAAAAAGTTGAGGATATAAACTCCCAGTTTATACCCACTTCTAATCTGTCCAATTTAGGACAAAAACAATAAATAACATTTTATTGCTGGAATCCAATGTTTCTCAGCTGTTTGTTCTAATATTGCTTTCTATGTAGAAAATATAGGTCAGTGCACAGCTCAGAGCTGTGCTTCCATTTTCAGATGAATATATGAACTCGATTTATCACTGTGTTCAACTCTTCTTTGAATATCACAAGACAGTGCTTCTTCATTCTGCTTTAATTTTTCTTTTTCCCACTACTTCAAATAAATTCTAATTATGAATAGCAGTTGGAAGTGTAAAGAGTTATTACACTCAAGAAATAGCAGTTTTCTAAAATGTCTTGTTAACGTGAACAAAGTTTCAGTGGTGATATGTTTATTTTGTCCTTGTTGCTGCTGTGCTCTCATCAACATGCTGGTTTTAGCTGGTTAATTAGCTGAGTCAACCACCTTGTCAACGACTATGCAGCTTGCTGCTAATTTCACCAGCAGGGATACAAGTTCATTTGCCTGTGGATAATGGCACCCTCTGACCATCTTCAGTTAGCAACATCACAAGCTCTTTGGTTTTGTTCCGCTCATTTAGCTCCATCACATGTTGATGTGTGGGACACACTTTCTGGTTTTGAAGCCTTCTTGATCTTTGTTTCCAATTAACCAGTCTCTGTTATGAAGCCTAGGCACAAATTCAAGATGTGAGACTCTCTTCAGCCTTCCGGCATCATCAATTACCACACCTCCGCCTCAGCCAACCAGCACTGCATATTTCCCAGTCTCCCGTGTCAACTCTGTCAGCTTTCGCACCTGCACAACAATCCGAACTTCGAGTGTCCCGCTTCCCAGGTCGTTCACAGTTCGCCGCGTCGCTCATCCTGACAACTTCAGTTCCTCCTTCCCTCGTTGTCTGTCAGCTCGAACTCATATCAAAGTGGCATACACGCAGTGAGTACACGGACATGCGCATTAAAGAGGACCACGACATTTAGAGGAGCTATTCAGCATATGCGACAATGTGGGATATAAAATGAGTCGGCTTTCTTCCGATAACTGGATGGCCGTACATGGTCGTCGCAGTTTCTACATGTAAATGCTGCTGGAGCAAGTGGCAGTCAACTACAAAGCACACTTGTAGTTGACTATCAGAGAACTTCCTGTTCTCTGATAGTCCGGCTGTTAAGCTAAGTCGGGCTGTCGCTGGCAATAAAGCTTAGGATAATCTAACTTCTCTGTCATTGATGACTGCAACAGCGTCTTAATAAAAACCAGGGAGATGCGTCTCATCACTCCAGTCCTAAAGTCTGGGGTGATGGCCATCACAGTGATGGCCAATGAGAACAGAAAACAGTCCTAAAAAACTGTTTGTTCATAAATCTCTGAACGGTCTAGCTCCTCAAACCATTAAAAATCTGTTTTCTTATCAACCTTCTGGTCCACTCTGGTCTTCTGGTTGTAATCTGCTCTGCCTCCCCAGAACCAAACAAAAGCAGCATTCAGCCTCGTGCACCACAAACCCGGGAAAAATTTCTGAAAATACTGTAAAACAGCCGAATCAGAAATCCTTTAAACCTTGCTTAAAAGTCGCTATTGTTGGAAAAATATTAGCTTATTATGCTAGTTTTAATGTTACTTATAAACTCATATTACATGCTTAAAATATTAGACAAAAATAACATTGTTTTGTATAGGTTAAAACTATACTCAGG
>CAEGAE010055279.1:0-47063 GCA_903067095.1 Girardinus metallicus | reverse complement strand
GCTAACCTACCACAGTGATGACTTATTAATAAAAGCTAAATACACATCAAGCCTAAAAGCATAAAACTGTAACGAACTGAACGTTCGGCTCTAATATGTTTGAGTGTTTCTGGTTCTGAATCCTGATACATAAAGTTGGGTTGTTGTCAGTTGCTATGGCAACGAGTCTGCGTGTAGCGTAAAGCCCACAGAGAACAGAATAGCATAGCATAGCACTAAATGAATCATTCCTGCTCCTCCAGGTTCACTTTAACGGACCAGTTCTACCGGCACGGAAAAGAAAAGCCTGATTGGGCGGTGAAATAAATCTGTGGTTCAACCTTTTGTCTCAATAGTTTTATAACATGTTTCCCAAATGACCTCATGTTGTTCGACATCCGCCATATAAAATCTGAACTACTGCCAAACTGTTGGTCCGGCGCTCGGAACTGAACTAGTTCCTCTGATTCCTCTTCAGTCTCATTCAGCCTCAAACTCGCTGTCACCATGTTTGTTTTCTCCGCGCAGCGTGATTGGCAGGAAATGTTCAGGTTGGGAGGGGGCAGGGACTAGTGATGCATTCATAGGGTGTCGGATAAACCAAACTCGCAGTGAAGTTGACGGCAAAAGTTTATTATTTCAACGACAATTTATACTCGATGGTTGCGATGTAGCCATCGAATATACTCGATACATCGCCCAGCCCTACAGCGAAGGCATCACGCTTCTCTGGCACGTCAACTATTAGCAGCCGAGGTTGGAAATTACATGGGCTGGCTGGGCGGAGGCTGCAGGGGAACTAAAGAGACATATTCATGTTATTAAGGTGTTATTAATGTGTTATTAATGTGAGACGGCATTAACACATAATTCTGTCTGTTTTCTGCGTCTGAAGCTTCAAGTTCTCCAGTGTCTCTGTGGTTCTGAACCAGCCGCTTTGGGCTTTTATATTTCCTCACACTGGTTGGTTTCTCTCTTGTTGTTTTGTCTTTTTTTAAAGATACTGAGCTAAAGAGACGGCTCAGTTTATTATGTTTGCTGGTTTTCCGCATCAGAACCGGCCCATCTGTTCAGAAACAGTAGAAAAAATCCAGATAGCTGATGTTTGTGTGTGCCTGGTCCTGGTTCTGGGGTCTATTGGACCTTAGAAGCTGCAGTTGGTTCCAGGCAGAACCATGAAGGTTAACTAAACCTGACTTCACCTGCAGAAGGTCCAGGATTTCAGGAACATGAGATGTTCAGGTGAACAGGTGACCCACTGAAGGCTCCTGCTGACCAGAACATGGGAGCTCTGGACGGGGGACGATTCTCTGAAACCCGGTACAGTCAGAGAAACTCTGTGTCCTCAGTGTGGCCAGCTCCCTGTGACACACACACACACACACACACACACACACACACACAGGGACAAAGAGGCAGTGAAAGATCAGCACATTAGTTAATTAGCCTGCTGAGCTGAAGGGGAGAGGTGGACAGATGGACCGCTGCCTGTGTGTGTGGGTGTGTGTGGGTCTGTCACAGGGTTAATTGTTGAACGTAGTTTCCTGTGTGTCTCTCTGCGGGGCTGAGAACGTTACTACTGCCCTGTTCTGGTTCTGTTGTGGTCAGAACCAGGACAGAACCAGCAGGTTCTGCTGTGATCTTATATTTCTGAGCGGGTTTCAGTCGGCCATGTTGGAGACGTTTTCTGGACCCACTGCTCCTTGTGGGGGCCGAAGCCCCCGTGAGGGGAAACCCTGTTTTTGGATTAGTGGTTTAGGACTAAGGTGTGAATTGAGTTTTGGTTTTGGTCAGAGGTAAGGGGTTAAAGGTTAGGCTGTAGAAATGAATGGAAGTCAATGGAAAGTCCTCACAAAGACAGAGAGACAAACGTGTGTGTGAGAGGCAGATTGAGATATTGATCCATTTCCATCTGATGTCTAATAAAGCTGAAGGAAACCTGAGCCGGGTCCAATCTCCGACTGTCAGCTACACACCTTATCCTACGCCTAACCATTACATACCTAACCCTAACCAAAACTCAATTCACACCTTAGTCCTAAATCTGACCCCTGACCCACAAACAGCGTTTCCCCTTGTGGGGACCAGGCTTCGGTCCCACAAGGAGCAGTGGGTCCCCACAGCGTAGTATGTGTCAGGAAAATGGTCCCCACAAGGTATTACAAACACACACACACACACACACACACACGCGACTCTGCTGGAAGATAAAACCATCTGCAGCTTTAAAAACCCGGATTCGTCTCGGATCGTTTTATTCTTGGATCAGGATTCTGGGTTTGGGTTTTCTGGATCCCGGTGGTACCGGGTCGGTTCTGGTTCTGTCCACCTTGACCCATTTAAACCCCCAGTGCCAGAACCATGCTACTGGTTCTTGATCAGGGCTCTGTTGATTTGGGTTTGATTGGTTCTGTTGGGGGTTAGCAGCAGATCCCGTCCAGTCCGGATCAAGTCCATCAGCTGTCTGTGACCCAGACTGATGGACTGACGGCCGGCACAGCTAGCTAACGCTAAAGCACAGCTAGCTAACGCTAAAGCACCAGCTAGAGCGCTAAAGCAGTGACATCATCACAGTCATGTGACGTTCAGGAGCGAATCCTCTGAGCTGATCTGCTGCGGGCTCACGGTGAGGATGAGGACGGCGCGCTGCCTTCGTCCTCGGTTCGTGTTTACTCTCGGTGCCTGAATTGTTTTTAGTGGTGCAGAAAATGATTTTTGTTTGTTTCAGAGAAACTCAAGTTCACTTTTCTGTTTGTTACATTGTCCTGTTTTTTGTTTCCATACAAACGAATGCTGGTAATGCACAACGTCCCCGTAGAGCTACATGGTGAAATACACTTCATTTTATGAACATATATTAAATATACTATACTCAGTAGTAGATAACAGAATCTTTACAAACCAGCTGAGTAAATCAGAACAGGGTAAGCTAAGCATGCTAAATGTTTTCAAAGTTATCACAATGCGCTAAGCTATATGCTAGCTCTGCTGCTAGCAGATTAGCGTAAAGGGCTAATTGGTTTCAACAGCGTGAACAAACTCCAGCTGTTCGAGGTTTGGTAACAGAAACAGAAGAGATTTGATTCTGATTGGCCCTTCAGCCAAACAGCTAGCTAAGCCGCTAAGCTAGATATTAGCTGAGCTAGCATTAGTGGAAGTGCAGCAGGAAGCAAACCTGAACCGGTTCCGGATCAAACCCGGTCTCTCTCTGTGTCTCTGCAGTCATGGATCAGTGAAGCGGATCTTCATCGGACCCGCAGCACCTCCTCCTCCTCCTCTTCCTCTCTCGCTCCACCATGCTCCCCTCCTCTCTCTCCTCTCCTCTTCCTCTCTTCCTGCTCCTCTTCCTCTTCCCGTCCCTTCTCTTTCTCCCGGCTCCGCCCTCCCCGCCGTCGGGCCGGGCCGAGTACCGGGCGCCCGACGCGTCCTTCACCCACCTGGCGGTGCACCGACAGACGGGCGAGGTTTTCGTGGGCGCCGTGAACCGGGTGGTGAAGCTGAGCGCCGCCCTGCTGGAGCTGAAGAGTCATGTGACCGGCCCGGTGGAGGACAACGCCCGCTGCTACCCGCCCCCCAGCGTCCGAGCCTGCGCCCACCGGTCGGTCTCCGACCCGTCGCCGCCGTCGCGGCCCGCCTTGCCCTCTGACCTCTGACCTCTCTGCCCCCAGGCTGGAGAGCACGGACAACGTGAACAAACTGCTGCTGGTGGATTATACTGGGAGCAGACTGGTGGCCTGCGGCTCCATCTGGCAGGGCGTCTGCCAGTTCCTGCGGCTCGACGACCTCTTCAAGCTGGGAGAGCCGCATCACCGCAAGGAGCATTACCTGTCCGGCGCCAAGGAGCCCGACGGCATGGCAGGTAGGCGGCCGCGGCGCGGGGGGCGGGGCGACACGCCCGGGCATCTGAAGCAGCCTGGGAAACCGGATCCAAACCAGCAACCTTCCAGAATGGCGCCGATATCGTGAACTCTTGTCTTTAGCTGGGCGCTTCAACGCTCAAACATTTACTTCCTGTCGCTGAGCTGCAGCCATATCAGGCCAGACCATCCCTGCGCCTCCTCCTGACCAGCCGGGTCGGCGCCCCCCGGAGGTCTGGAGGTTCTCTAACTCCTTTTCCTCTCCCTCTGCAGGCGTGGTCGTCGGGGAAGATGATTGGACAGCGGAGTCCAGGAGGAAGAAGCCGGTGAAAGGCAGCAGCCGGCTGTTCATCGGCGCCGCCATCGATGGGAAGTCGGAGTACTTCCCCACGCTGTCCAGCAGGAAGCTGGTGGCCGACGAGGAGAACAACGACATGTTCTCGCTGGTCTACCAGGACGAATTTGTGTCGTCGCAGATCAAGATCCCGTCAGACACGCTGTCCACCTACCCGGCCTTCGACATCTACTACGTGTACGGCTTCTCCAGCCGGACCTACGTCTACTTCCTGACTCTGCAGCTGGACACGCAGCTGACCCAGATGGAGGCCGGCGGGGAGAAGTTCTTCACCTCCAAGATCGTGAGGATGTGCTCCAACGACACCGAGTTCTACTCGTACGTAGAGTTTCCTCTGGGCTGCACCAAGGACGGCGTGGAGTACCGGCTGGTCCAGGCCGCCTACAGGCAGAAGCCGGGCCGGCGGCTGGCCCAGGCGCTCGGCCTGGGTCCAGACGACGACGTCCTGTTTGTGGTCTTCTCACAGGTGAGCTCCTCGCACCTCTTGCTTTCCCGCCGCGCCGCAGCGCGGGCGTGGAGCCGGCAACTCTGACCGGGCTGCTGTTTCTGTGTCCAGGGTCAGAAGAACCGCTCCAACCCGCCCAGAGAGACGGTGCTGTGTCTGTTCACCCTGCATGACATCAACCTGGCCATGAGGGAGCGCATCAGCTCCTGTTACCGCGGAGAGGGACACCTCACGTTGCCGTGGCTACTCAACAAGGAGCTGCACTGCATCCACACTGTGAGTTGTGGGCACAATGTGTCACTGAGACCGAAAACGTCTTGTGCGGACCGGAGCTGACGCCGGAGCTGACGCCGGAGCTGACGCCGTGTCTGAGGCGCTCCGGTTTTCACAAACTTTCCTTTTCGCGTAACGTTGATGGCTTGTGGGGTTGTTTCCTGTTTGCCATCGTTTCTGGCCTGACGCGGCGACGCGCGCCTCCATTGTGCTGTGGCGTCTGATGGTGGCGTTTCTCTGAGCCTGGAGTCCAATCAGATTCCCAGATTGTTCTGGAACCGCTCCGCAGGGTTTTGAACTCGGCTCCTTTGTAGGAATGAAGGGAGCAGAAGGAAACGTGTCTCAGTGAGCTGCAGTGGGGTTATTTCAGGTCGGGGGTAGACGATGTTCGTATTCACGGTGGTAATGGCCTGCAGTCGTTACCATGGCAACCGGGCAGGGAGATTCTGGCAGGAGCGGCGGTCTGGGCCGGCCCGGTTCGGGGGTGCAACGGGGGAAGCAGAACCGGCCAATCAGCCTCACGCTGATGAAAGCCATAAAACATCAGAACCGGGGCTGAGCGCTGGGGGCGGGGCTTACAGCGCGTCTGACCCGCTTCCTCCATCAGCAGCAGCAGGGAGGGTGTGTGTGTGTGTGTGTGTGTGTGACTAAGCGTCTGCAGCAGGCCACCGTCTGTCCTCGCTGTGGAGGCGTGTGTCTGGTGTGTGTTTGTGCCACCTCTTCCTCTGGTTGTGAGGACTCGCTTCGGGGAGAATCCGGCGCTGTGAGGACTTCCTGTCCGACTCCGTCACATCAGGACCGACTGCTGGCGTTACAGCTAATCTCCAGCTCATTTCTTCATGGTTCAAAGGTCACCGTCAGCAGTTTTCTGAAACCACGAGATGTCCAGGAAACATAAACATACGGAGACGACGATGTGCTTAAAGAACCGGAATAAAGAGATTCCAGCTCTTATTTAACGACATTAATCCGCTCAGTGGATCAGAGAGCAGATTGCAGGTTTATTGGTGCTGAACATAAACGTTTCTGCAGCTGGTTAATAAATACGTAAATACTTCGTTATTATTGTCATGACGAGGCTGTTACACTTTAATGTAATAAAAAATAACAGCTTAATTATGACGTTAAAATATTCTAAGACAATTCTAACTGATCAAAAACACTAAAAAAGATTTTTTATTTAAGAGGCTAACATGAGCCAAGCAACATTAAACTATGCTAAATTAAGCTAAAGTGAACCAGACTAATATAAAACAAGATATGTTAAAATGAATTAAATTAAGATTAGCAAGATCAGTCAAAGTTCAAATAATATAATCTCAAACTATGACTAACTAACGCCTGGTAAGATGAATAAATTAAGATAAATTGGAATAATTTAAACTGGATCAATGATACGTACGTTGCCCCAATTTAATTCATTGAACATAAACTTCAATGAACTAACATACATTTATGCAAATGAGGATGATTTACATGTATGTAAGATAAAACGTTCATTTAAACTCAGATATAATAAATGTAGACAAATCAAGATGGGCCGAGGCCATAAACTGCCCAACTACCAAGATAATATATTAGCGTTTGGAAAGTTATGCTAGGATAAACTAAACTAAGCTAAGCTACACTGAATGTAAAGCTAAGCTAAGGCTAGCTAACATTGTGCATGTTAATGTAAGCTGTTAAAAGAAGCGACGGCAGGATCAACTACAGTAAGTCCAGAACGGCTAAGTTAGGAAATGCTAAAGCAACGATGTGCATGTTTAGCATCAAAAGGATCCAGGACCAGTTGAACATGTTGCCTAAATATGTTGTAATTTTCCTATCAACTAAAAATTGCTGTTTGTGATTCGCCAAAACTCATAATTACTTCAAAAATGTAAATCTTTTGTTATATGTTTTCACCGCTGGCTTGATGACGTCATCAGGTCCGTTCTGCTGGAGTCCACAGAGCAAACAGGAAGGCTGACTTTACCCCAGTAGTTGGTCATCATGTTGGCTTTGACTGGTGCCATTTTAGATAATGCTACACCGTGTCGCTATCGGCTCTAATTAAAAAATAAAAACGGAGGCGAATCTGGATCGTTTCCCACATGAAAGAAAGCAGAGCGCAGAGGGACACAACCAAGGACCGAATCTGGACCCTGGACGTTTCTCCACAACACTCACCAAGCTGAAGTTGGTTTGCGATTTGGAAAATTACTAAAGGGCAATTCCACCTAATTATTCACTACCTTCCACATCTTTAAACTACTCTAGTTAAAAAACTACAAACCTAGACACTTTAAAGCTGGACTGGATTATTCTCAACTAAAAGCAGGATATTTAAAGCGATGTGTGGGATTTGTGAAGGTTCACTAATGATCAGATTACGGCACTGAATCTAGTACCGAAGAAAACTCACCCATCGGTCATCAGCGACTGCAGACCCACAACATGAAGGTCCTGGAGAGGCTCCTGTTGGTCAATCAGCAGGCAAGATATCCAGACCTTTTACAGTTTGCTTGTTGCAGTGGAATTGGAGTTGATGATGTCATCATCCACCTGCTTGTCACGAGACTGTCTTGGTTCTTCAGTCAGAGGATTCTTCAGATTTAGTACAACACAGACTGCTACCTTCCAACAGCCATCACCAGCTACAGTAACTCTGAGAGATTAATGAGTTACACCAACATTTGGGATTAAAAAGTGGTTTTGAATTAGAATTGAATTTGACAAAAGCTGCATGGAACGAGTGTGAATAGTAATCTGAACTTTAGTGAAGTTTCACAAATCAGATAAAAGTTAACAAATGGTTTTAAATATTCTGCTATTAGTTGAAAATAATCCAGTCTACGTCTGAAGTGTCCAGGTGTTGTAGTTTTTTAACTAGACTAAATTAAAGATGCAGAAGGCAGTGAAAAATTTGGTGGAATCGCCCTTTAGCCATTTCCCGAATCGGAAGCTGGAATCAGAAACCAACTTCAGTTTCGTCAACGCTTTGAGCCGTTTATACCAGCAGAACCGAGGAAGGCTCTACCGGGTGATCGGTACCTTAACGAGCCGCTGAGGCGGGCAGAGCTGGAGCTCCGTTAGCATCTCAAAGATAACAGCTAGCAGCTGCTAACAGCTAGCTGTTAGCAGCTAGCTGTTAGCAGCTAGCTGTTAGCAGCTAGCTGTTAGCAGCTAGCTGTTAGCAGCTAGCAGCTAGCTCCTCTCTTCAGCCTCTAACGGAGCCGGTGCCGTTCAGCTGCCGTTGCTCCTCCTGCACTTTGGACTGAACCATTGTTCTAACAAGGGGGAACCTAAAAATTCATTCTTATTTTTGATTTTGAGATGAATGGCAGATTTATTTCGTTATTTGTTTCGTTTGTCTTTTCATATTGATATTATTTAAATGCAAATGTTTCTTCAATGATTTTTTTGGGGGGGACAATTCTTGACCTTCCCAGGATTGGGGGGTCCGGACCCCCCGGGGTTTACGCCTGAGAATGTGTTCCATCTTTATGAGACAGAAAGTGAGGAAAAGTACTATTTACATTCGAGTTAAGTTTTCACGTCTTTCTGTTTTCATTTTCATTAATTTGTCTCTGTTATGTTATTGTATGAGGATAAATGCGGTTCAGTGTCATCGTTTAAACAATAAAATATTAAAATCATGAAAAAATGATCAGGTTGACGCTTCCTGGTCTAAATAACTGAATGTCGTCAAGTTTCAGTGGATTTAGGTGAATTTTGACGTTTTGTACTTTGATATTGTCCACAGAAAAAGTTTGCATGGCTGCCGCACATTTCATGCGTGTATATTTACGCAAACTTTGATGCAAAGTAAATTTTTATACATGCCGACTTGTGCGTAAAATATGGCGCCTCACATGTTTTGTGCGCGTGCAGGCTTTATGCGTGAGGCCCCAGGAGGGCAGCTAGCTAAGCTTAGCTAATGAACCTCCCGTCGCGTTGCTGTTAGCGCTGCTTTCTGCTGAGGTCTGAGCCTGAAGTTGCATCACTTAGCACCGAAAATAAACGGGGATTTGCTCCCCTGCACAGGAATCCGCTGCTAATGCCCGGTGTTATGCTCTAAACTGGCATGTTGACGAGGAAACGGGCTGAAATCTGACCGAACAGGAAACTTTTAAAGATATTTGTAACATTATCACGTTTCTGTACCATGTCAGCCCTAAAACGGCGGGTTTTATTTCACAGATTAACTGACATAAATACGGTTTTTACACCTTTATTGAGACATAGGAGTCAAACGATGAAAATGTTCTGCTGATGGTTGAAATGTTGTTTTAACACCATAACAACTTAAAGCCTTACAAACCAGAGGCCCGTTATGTGGAACATTTATATCACATTAACTGTCCAGTCTATTAATGTAGGAGAGGATGCATTTGAGTTTCTGAGCCTGCCAATATTTGCATCCCGTTTATTGTCCTGCTGATATGAAACTGACAGCAGCAGCTCTGAGATCAAGAGTCGTTAGTAGAAAAGGTGAAATGCCTCTTAACTCCTCCTGTCTTCATGTTAGCAGGGGGATTTTACAGCAAAGCAAATGATTAGCCTGCCGATATCTGCATGCCGTCCCTATTTTCCTCAAATATTATCATTGATATGGAAGTCAGACCATCAGTTAAGGGAACAAATATAATTATGTAGAAAAAATACATTTCTAGTTGCTCATTTTTAGTGGTTCAAACATACGACCACACATAACACAGTTGCTCTTTGTTTGCCAAAGCCATGAGGCGGCAGGGGGACATTTCAGCTGCCTGAAATAATCTGTTCCCTCCATAACATGGGAACAAATTAATTTACCAGCAAGTCTTTAATTGTATTTATTCTTCTCATTATCAATAACAAATCCTGTAAATATGGTAATTTTTGTTCCTTATTTGCCAAAGTTAAAGGAGGGGAACCATATATTTTAGCTGACTGAAATAATCTATTCTTTTTAGGGGGAATAGATTATTTCAAGTGGCTAAAATATTTGGTTCCCCTCCTTTAACTTTGGCAAATAAAAAGCAAATGTCACCAAAATCACAGGATTTATTGTTGTTGAAGAGAGGAATGAGAACAGTGAAAGTCTTACTAGTAAATACATTTTTTCCCATGTTATGGAGGGGACGGATTATTTCAGGCAGCTGAAATGTATGAGTTTTAGCCACCATTTTAGCTTTGGCAAAAAATGATCAAACGTTACCAAATCCACAGGATTTGTTGATGATGAAGAGAGAAATAAACATAGTTAAAGAGTTTGTGATAAATTAATTTGTTCCCATGTTATGGAGGGAACGGATTATTTCAGGCAGCTGAAATGTCCCCCTGCCTCCTCATGGCTTTGGCAAACAAAGAGCAACTGTTTTATGTGTGATCGTATATAAAAATGAGCACCTAGAAACGTCTTTTCTCCAGTGATCTGTCATATTTAACGTTAGAAGGGGATTTTCCAGAAAGCCTAGACTTTCTTTGCAGGAAGTCTAATCTTTGTGTCCTGCTGTCAGCAGCTCCCCTCCTATTATATCAGCAATGAACAATTATAAATTCACACAACGTGTTAGAAAACTGTGTTTGGCGACTGACTGTTTTTGTCAGGCTTGAGTGACAAAAGTAGGAAAAAGAGCGACTCTGTTGGTGATTAAAAAACAACTCAAAACTGGGCAAGAAGACCTGCTTTATTTATTTTATTGCTTCTTTTTTTAAACAGCAGATGATTAAAGTGAATTTTACAACCTGGACATGATTATATGAGCTGTTTTACCGAGAAATCGACCAGCAGCGCCGTGAAAAGGTCAGATCCTCCCGATCCGCCTCTCTGGCCGCAGCGCGCCGACAAACAGAGTTTCACACAAGACCAGCACCAAATGTAAACTACCAAAGTCCTTACAAAGCGACCAGACGTGAGTCTCGTTCACTGTTTCGTTATGAACCTGAAGGCGGCAGCAGCTCTTCCTCTTCCCGTTTGCTCCTCATCATCACCTCTGGTTATTTCCATGATCGTGTCAAAGCCTCCGGTTCAAATTAAAAAGGTTTAATAAAGTTACTCTTCACTGTTTGGCTGGAGGAGCCATTACACTCATTTACCCACAATGCACTGCAGCATGAACAACATGGCAACATTCCTGTGACAATATTTTATTAAAATTCATAAAAACTAAATACCCTACAGTATTATTACTGTATTACATCTAAAATAAATGTTTCCCAAATAAAGTTGAACTAATTCTGGATCCCTTTAAGCTTTAAAACTTATAACATCTGCAGCCTATTTTTCATTAATATCAATAAACGTATTGGGGCGCTGCGGTGGCGCAGCGGTTAAGCACAACCCACATATGGAGTCCTCAGTCCGGTTCGATTCCCGGCCTGGCGACCTTTGCCCTTTCTCTCATTACCCTCTTTCCTGACAATTCACTATCAGATAAAGGCCACTAGAGCCAATAAAACCTTTTTTTTTTTAAATCAACAAACATAGAGACACTGTAACTGAAATGAACGGTCAGAGATGAAACTGAGTGGACCGGACCTGAACGCAGCTGCTGTAGTTCTGGTTTGTTCTGGTTGAACTGAGGAAGTTACTGCAGGTTCTGGAAGAAGAAGAGCTGTTGCTTTGGTTCAGTTTCCTGTGTGGTGCAGCGCGGCTTTAACTCGCTAATGATAGGGTGTTAGCCGACCTCTAGCTGGGTCTGCACAGCCTTTAATAACTCGTCTCCTCCCTGCTTCATTCTCTCTGAGCTGTGGAAGGAAACCTGAAATTTAGCAGGAATGTCATCAGCCTGTTCCTGACATGGACCTCCAGCTCCAGCTGCAGAGGAGCAGGATCGTCTCAGGACCATGGCTTAGAAAAGATGGACTTTGCTTCGCTGCCTGAACATGAAGCTCACGGACCTGGAGGTTCCTGGCGCTCCACTGGTTCCTGATGTTTCACGCTAAAATCAGCCTGGCGTTCCCAGAGTCTCCTGGAAAAATGAGACAGAAATCCTCTGGAGTCAAAAACTTAAACATTTAACTCTGGACATGGAAAACATTTTAAATATTCAAAATAAATAAACAAAAGCTGAAACAACAATAGTTAAAATGGATAGTGAAGTTTGTGTAACCAAAATGTTGTTTTAAAAACATCATCATTCAGCCAGGACAGAGAAAACAGGCAAAAGGGGCAGGTAGTGCAAACTCGCTTTGAGCAGCAGTTTTCAAAATGGCGGCCTTTTATTGTTGTTAAATGGGAGCATTTAACAACAATAAAGGGTTAGGGCCACCCCAACCCTGCCCTTAATCGTGGAGCTTGTTGTAATTTGTCATGCCATCGATTGATTATTGGTTGTGGTGGCAGGAGGGGGAGGGTCTCTCAGCCGACATGGACGTCACCATGACTCCTCCTAACAGCTGATCCTGATTTCTCTGTCTTCGTGTCTCCACAGCCAAAGCAAATCGGGGATGATTTCTGCGGCCTGGTGCTGAACCAGCCGCTGGGTGGCCTGAGGGTGATCGAGGGACAGCCGCTGTACGAGGACCGGACCGAGGGCATGGGCGCCGTGGCCGCCTACACCTACGGAGACGACACGGTGGTGTTCGTGGGAACCCGAAGCGGACAGCTGAAGAAGGTAGGAGGCATGAAGGAACGGAGAAGAATTAATGTCCTGGACTCCAGGTTCAGGACATTAAGTCCTGGACGTTTCTCCAGGACTTGTGTTCCTGGAGAAATGTCCAGGAGATGCTAGCTGAGGGAGAAGCTAACTGATTCTAGCGGAGGGAGAGGTTCCCTCCTCGTTGGACCAGGTTGGACAGAGCCGATGGTTCTGAACCAGTTGGACCGAGTCGGGTGGTTTATCTGCCTCAAGCTGGTCGCCAGACCAACGGCTTGACGTCTTCAGGTTCCAGGTCCGTTTTCTCCAGCTGGTTCTGAGTCCTGCTCAGATCTCTGATGTGCCAGGAGACCCTCAGCAGCTCAGCTAGGTTCTGGTTCTGGTTCCATATCAGACGGTGACGGTGTTCAACTGAGCATGTCAGCAACCTTACAGGAGCAGCAGCCCAAAACCGTTCAGAAGTCCTACAGAATCCGGGTCTGGCTCTGATCAGCCGGGAGGCGGGCGGCGCCGCAGCGTGTCTCGGGTCCCTGCGGCCCGCCGGGTCTGGCAGCAGAACAAAGACCATCCTTACACTCTTCCTCTTGGGACGCCCGGGTTTCCTGCCCCTCCCATCCTGTGACATCACCCTGCCTGACCAATCAGCTGTCAGATCAGCCAACACTACCGGTCCACTTCTCCTGTCTCCATGGAAACGGCTCAAAGTGGGTCTGGCGCCGAGCGGGAGATGAACAGAACCTCAGATAGGAGGTCCGATCTTGCCTGGAGTGGTTCTGATCGGAGCTACAGCTCCACTCAGAGGCTGGAAGAACCTCTGCAGGTCCAGAACCAGAATCTTTCTCTTCGTCATCATCTTTATCTTGGATCCGCTGGCTGTGATTGGTCCATCTTGGATCCGCTGGCTGTGATTGGTCCATCTTGGATCCGCTGGCTGTGATTGGTTGGTGCTGCTTTTATAGGTTGATGTGAGAACCTGTGAAGTAGAATCAGCTGAGATCTGAGTCTGTTCTGGTTCTGATCCGAAACCAGGAGCCGGGCTGCAGTTGGAACCGAAGGAGCCGGACTCGGTGCTTTGACATAAACCGGCTCTGATTGGTCTGATTGCAGCATGAAGCTGCACACCTGGGCTCTGACACACACACAAACACACACACTGAACAGGAAGCTGTCTCTGCTCGGCCTTCGTCGAGGACCAGCTGGTGTTTTTGTTTTGATTGTATCTAAATTAGATTAGAGACGATTTACTGTTGCCCTGGCAACAGAGCAATCATCCTTAACCCACCCTAACCCTGGGTTGACGGGTCCGGTCCAAGTTTGTGTCGGTTCTGTAAAAATGAGGCAGAAAACGTCCTTCTGCAAATAAACAAGAGAATGAAAACTAAACATTGGAGAAGAAGCTGTTCCTGTGTGGTTCTGGTTCTGTCGGACCCTCTGCTGTTCATTGTTTTGTTGGATCCGATGACAAGAAGAAGTGTTGACGTTCTCCAGGTCTGCTAACCCAGCTTCATGTTTGACTTGCTGAGTAATGAACTCTCCATACACCAGCTTAACGACAGTAATAACAACAATAATAACAATAGTAGTAATAATTACAATGTAATTACATGTAATTAGCTAAAGGCAGTTGATCTTAATGGCTTCATTCCTTGAATCTGGGAGAGCAACAGGCTGGAGTCCAGACTTCAGCTCTGATTCGCCTCCCAGGATCCTAAAGGACTCTGGGAGCTGCAGCTCTGAGCCTAGACCAAGCTTTGAATGAACCTGGAATGAACCTTGAATAAACCTTGAATGCCTCGAAAATACCTGCACTTGAGTAAGAATAGCACTTAAGAAGTTTCTATCCAAGAAATGACTGAAATAAGAAGAAAGTTATTTGGTAAAATGACCACTGAAATACTAAGTAACATCGGATTTAATATTTTAAAATGATGTCATCAGTCAAAAAGTTCAGTTATCTTAAGTCTGGTACTGCAAAGACTAAAGTGAAAAGTGTTTTTAATGTTATTTTACTGTCCACCTGAATGCCGTGACGTGAAAGTGGCTCCGAGACATTTTGAATTTGAATCATGTTGATTGGATTTAGGGCTTTGTTTGTAATTTCTATACAATAAAACTACTCAGATCTACATCGACACAGATCTATATAAAAATATCGCCCGTGTTTTGGTCCCATACTGGTATGACTGGTAGCGGCTCTCGCTCTGCACTGAAGGCTCCAGACGTCCTGACGGAGGTCATTCCTCAGACGGCTGGTGTTACCTGTGAACAGATGCTTTTGATCCGTTTCCTGTTTGGACAGAGTAAATCTGAAGTCCTGACAGCTGTGTCTCACTCTGCTGGTAAACCGTTAACGCTGCCTAAAAAGGCGAGCGAGTGGCTCATCTCTGCAGGGTGGAAGATCTTTGTCTCATCATCCGTCCCTGTAAGCGTCTCCCCTGTTAGCTAACGACTCTGGAGCTGTCAGTGTGCGCCGCAGTGATTTACTCTGTTTACCTGACGGTTTGACCCCCAGAATGTGTGTGTGTGTGTGGCTGGCTACCAGGTTCTGTTTGTGTATGTTTCCAGTAATTATTTAATACAATGGCTTGTTACTCTGTTTTCCTTTTCTGCTGCAGCTGCCACAGTAATAAATAGAGGCGTTTTTGAACGCCTACGTGTGTGTGCGTGTGTGTGTGTGTGTGTGTAGTCATGTTATTCATTAGGACCTTTTCTGCTACAATCAGTTATCTCCTGAAGGCAGCTCAGCCTTTGGGACCAGAGAAAAACCTGACGTTTATGTAGGAAAGTCCTATTTGTCAGGTTCTGGTTCCGTCATGTGGATCAGATTTGGGTCGGGACTGTACTGGCACTGGTACTAGTTAGGGCCAGATGGAGTTCTTGAAACAAGTGGAAGTCAGTAGTAATATTTATTATGGGTAGAGATACAAGTGTGTGTGTGTGTGTGTGTGTTTGTACTTGTAAATGTGCCTGTTTGGAGACTGCAGTAATTAACAGACAATATAAGAACTCCTGTGGATATGGGGACATTTTCTTTTGAAGCTGGTTTAGTTCAGGATGAGAATCACTGAACAGTGAATTTTGTTTTTTATTGTTTATATTCTGATAATAACCAGATAAATAGACTCGACTGGTAAAGACCGTTACTAGTATCCTTTCTAGAGCCAGGACTTCAAGTAGTTAGTATAAAAACACATTGCTCCCATCTGATGGTGAAAGAACCTGAAGTACAGATTAAAAACTATAAATATGTTGGTCATTGAGCTCTGATTGATATTTTTTCAATAATTTAATTTTCAATAATTTAATTGAAACGAGAGTGCTGCTAATCTTGTCAATGTATGTTTTTTGTTTAAAATGTGATTAGTTGCAGACCCTGCGGTCAACTCGATTAAACATTTTAATGCAGTCAAGTTACAATCTTTCCATCTGCTTCTGGACTATCAGTTAACTTTACCCATTTGATTCAAAAGTTGTTTTACATCCACGTGCAGCTCAGTGGCGCAAAAAGTGGTTACGCACTGTATGCAACGCATAGGGGCGCTGCACTGTAGGGGGCGCAAAAACGATGTGGGGAATTTTTTTTTCTAGTTAGCATTTTATGTACTTAACAGCTGTTTGTGTATGAAATGATCAATAACAGAGGAACAGCACTGATTAGGTGCCCCTCCCCTCCTGCCAGCCCTCCCATACAGGTAGCTTGGGGAACGCGTCCCTTCGAGAACGGGCTGAGGCGTTTTTTTTTATTTTTTATTTGAATTGTAGTAGTGCACTCGACAACAGGAGCTAAAGATGGGCGGCAGAAAACAACTCCGGGGCTCAAAACAGAAAACGGAAGAGGGGGAGGGATAAAGATGTTGGAGAGACGAAGAAAAGCTTTTCAAAGTGGTTGAAAGACAGCAGATAAATAATCTCAGCGCATCAACAAGAGAGTTGTAAATATTCAGGTTAGCTTAAGCTAGCCTAAAATGACAGGTGGTTGTTTTCTCCGCCCCGTATTGAACCAATACTGGATGCGATTTGTTCCGTATTGCTATAAATGTCTGATAGACTCACCTATCACACACATCTCAACAATAAGTGTAATAATAATGACCAAAACAAAACATGGGAAATATTAAGGTCAGCTGTAGGACCTAAATAGGACCCCACATACATACCTATTATTTAGTTAAATGGGTTTAAATCAGACTAAATCTCTGGAATATTAGCCCCTGCCACTGGCCAAATGCGGGTAAAAGCATTAAGTGGCGTGTAAATTGGAGTAACACACCTACCACTGTGGCGGGTTGACAATTTGAATAAAAAAAAGCTCCATTCAGTTTGAACTTCTGTCCAGGGGAGGACTGACCTAGGGGCAGCCCTAGGCTGTCATAATATAACAAAAAAAGTACATGAAATATAATTTTCATGACCGCGACAGCCCATTGGTTGATTTTATTGATGGACATTGGGCTTATCCAATGAAATCCCTCAGTCCTCCTTGGCCTGCCCCTCCCCTCTAAGTTTATAAATAGCACCATTTCAGGTAACAGGAGTCCGAACAAAGTGAGCGGTTACGAGGTAGGGCGGGTCACAAAAACTACGATAACAAAAGCTAAAAAGTGCATAAGCCCATTCAGAAAAAAATTTCTTTTAATTTCCACCCGTTATCCAGAGTAGGGAAGCCTATTCCAGTGAAATGCTTGGTGCTTGCTAAGGATGTGTTCATCCTCCTGTTTCACCTTGGGAAATGACTTCATCTCTTTCTGTCATCCCCCCGCCTGGCGGCCCCTCCCCCTCTCCCAGAGCCCCCAGCTCTTATTATTGACTTTGTTTTAGAGATAAATCCATAAAGATGGTCTCCTAGGAGGCATTTCTGCTTGACGTCAGACACAAATAGAGTCACATTAAAACCATGTGGCCTGGATGGAAAGACTGCAGGTGGTTGTTAAACCTGGGAGAGATTTAAACGGCCACGCCCGATAAATCAGAGCATGTGCAGAAAACCGCTGCAAAGTGTCACAGCTTTCACCTTCAGTCTCCGAATTTCACTCATTCACTTCCTGTTGAGACATTCCCCATAGAATCCCCGCCGGCAGAAATCCTCTGGAAGCAAAAACTGGTGTGTGTGTGTGTGTGTGTGTGTGTGTGTCTGTCTGTGTGCATGTGAGACCTCTGGTGTCACAGCAAGTCAAGCAAATCTTTAATTAGTTCTTCATAATTACTGAAAGGTGGAAATTGGATTTTAATGGTGAATTATTTCCAGGTTTGCTTTGCAGGAAAATTAATTGAAGAACAAAAACCAGGAGATTTCAGCTGATTTAAAGTATAAAACTGTTTTATTTAAGACACCCTGAATGAAAACAGTGTGTGTATATAAATTATATCTGTTAAACGACTAATGGTTCCTGTCAGCCTCCTGCAGCTATAACTGACCTCTTTAGTTATTTTATTAGTAGCAAAGCAGTTTTTATTGCAACATACTTTTTCGAACACATTTAGCTAAGAATCAATGTAAAACTACTGTATTCGTATTAATTATATGCATATATATTTACTAAAGTGAAAGTGAGTTTATTAAATTGTTTGGGACGATAATTGGTCTGAACTGAAATGGTTTCGGGTCAAACCAACCTGTTCTTAAGAGCAGCAGGATATTAGGAAATCATGTGATGTTTATCATCGTGTTGAATTTTTGAAGAGACGTGACTTACGGTAAATAGACGTCCTATTTGTCTGCAGAGAGCCAGAGTGCACATCTGCATGATTATCTGATATTTACTGCAGTCTAAGCCTTTCTGTATGATGTATATTGTGATTTTTCAGGCTTACTGTTGCCATATTCTGATACAGCCCTACTGTTTAGCTTTCCAGTAACTCTGTGCAGTCTGAAGATGAACAGAGAAATAATCAGATCTGATGAATGTAGTTTATTGCTCAAAGCTAAAGTACTTTAAAACTTATCACTAAAAGTTTCTAACACCTTAGTCAATCCTCTGTAGATCGGGAGATCTTTGATATCGCTGAATAATCGGTGCCTAACCTCCTCATGGTTGTCAGCTCTGTTATCTGTTCTTATCAATCTGTCCCTGCGCTCCAGCACACGACGCTCCCCATCTATCCTCACTGAGGTTTTGCTGTTGGTCCGACTCTCAGAACCGGCTGCGTTTGGTTGCCTGGTCATCAGGCCACAGAGTCGCGGACAGAGCTGCATGCGGTCAGCTGTAACCATCTGCTGGTTAATTACCCTGTGGTACATCAGGCTGGGTGCTAATACTTTTTGGGAGCGTTGTCCAGGATGTTGGGTGCTACCTGCTCAACCTGGTGATAGGGGGCGCTAGAGCAGTCTCCCAGCCCACCGTGTTAAAAATGATACAAGCTACAATAATTTAGAGCTGCATAATCTGGCATTGTAAACTGGAAATGGTAGCATGTGAGGCCAACAGGCAGCTACAGGAACAGTGCAATCAGAACTTCCAGATCGATACGTCAGCTATAAAGCTAGCTTACTCCGTCTTCACTGTCTCTGCTTTCTAAACATGCTTGAGATATAAACAAGGCTCAGCCTGGCAGGGGACAAGTAAAGCCTGATGGGCACGCCAGGCTGATGCCACACCGAGGGAAACGCTGAATACTTTATGGGCGCTTGTCCAGAATATTTCTGTGTAAATCTGAGCCACAGGTAGAAAACATGCAGCTGGGGTTTGTTGTGATGCCTTCAGGGTCAGAAACTGGGAGGAACTGGGAGGCGATATGATCAGGAAACTCCAGGAGGAGATCCAGCTCCAAACTGCCCCTGGTGGCAGATCAGGCTGGAGACAGAGGACAGAGGATGTCTTCATAAACCGTCATGTTTCCTGGTTTGGCCTCTGAACGCTCCATGTCATTTCCTGTTTCCTTAATCAGCTCAGCTGTGGGATCTGTTTGATTCCCGCTAACCGGCTCTGGAGGCGTGGCCTAAACGTTTTACATTCGACCCAATAGCTGCAATGCGCCGGTTCGACAGTGTGAAGCTCAACAGAACTCTTCTGATTTACCAGCTTTCCTTTTTCAGCTCACATAAATCTGATCTCAATCTGAGGCCTCAAAATTACATTAACGTGATGAAAGACTCCAAGGGTCTGAAGATGTTTGATAAAAATTACATGACATAAATCTGAAGAATTCAAACATATAAATGTTTGTGTCAATAAAGTTACAATTTGATCAAACAAGTAATTTTAGGGCACATGTGTCAAACTCAAGGCCTGGGGGCCAAATCTGGCTCGCCGTAGCTTCTTACGTGGCCCTCTAGGCTCCAAATTACATCAATAATTTCCTCCAGATTTTCACAAATCCTCAAAATTTACACAAAATCAACAGATCCCCACATTTTTCTGATCTTACTGCAAATGTTTCTCAAAATTGGTCAAAAACATTGAGTTTAAGCAACTGATGCCTTAGCTTTACTTGATGTCAAGTAATAAAAAGTCACATGTAGCATCATTCATTAGCTCAAATATCATAAAGATTCCTTACAAATATGAATAAATTAGCATCACATTGCAAAAAAAAAACACAAAAGCAATCACAAACTCCTGGAGGAACTGCTACTTATTAATATTTTAATAGTTTAATGGCTTTTATCAACAAATTCTGGCACAACCGGCCCTTTAAGAACATTCAGATTTTTGATATGGCCCAAAGTGAAAATGAGTTTGACATCCCTGTTTTAGGGGGACTGAAATCCTCAATATTTTCCTTTTGATAAAAACATTTATGATCTCTGATCTGATTTCTATGTGTTACTGTGAAGTACAGTACAAATTACAGATCTGTCTTTGCTTTTCTTGTTTCATCCAGGGACAAAATCCTAAATGAACTCCAAATATTCCTACATATCTTTAAAAATTCACAAATATCTTTCAATGTTTTAATCTATGTTTACAAACAGAAATAATGTAGGAGGAAAACTGTGAAAGATATTGCTGATACTAAAGCTAAAGATGACAATAATATGTAATAATAATGAACAGCTGACTCATTCTGAGGAAGAGGAGCAGGACTTCCTGCAGGCGAGGATCTGGTGGGAACAGGAAGGTTTGGAAGGTTCTGGTTCTCAGATCCTTGTTTGAGCTGCATCACCGCAGGCGCTGTGGTGCAGAAAGCATCGGATTCATTATTATTCGGTTGCCATGGAGACGATGGAGGAAGGAGCGAATCATGCGGCTCCCTGAAGAGTCTCCATGGTATAGTCTCTAATTTTTCCATGGCGACGACAATGGCTTCTGCAGGGAAAACAGTCTGCTGTGGAACCAGTGGTGTTATTTCCATCCATTTTGTTTGTATATCCTCTAATTCATGTAAAGCTCTCTGATTGCCTTGTTGCTTTAGAAATAAAATGACCTTAGCAAAGCTTAAAGCTAAAACAGTAAAAGTTTTAATTTTGTTTCAGGATTTAAGTTTCAGACATAGAGGACTCCATGCTCCTCTGTCTGACCCGGTTCCGTCAGGCCAGAACCGAAACTCTGTAATGAGGCAAAACTCCAAGTTTGAAGCGGAAAATCCTAAAGTCTTGAGAGGCTGAAGAGGTCAAAGGTCGTTACAAGAGGTCAGGTGGTTCTGCAGAACTTCCTGTCCTCAGAACCAAAAACATAATTTTCTAATTTGTCCACATTATTGAGAAGAGAGGCAGTAGCAGCTGGATGAAACCCGAGAGCGACCCAGTGTGTGTGTGTGTGTGTGTGTGTGTGTGCTGCAGTGAAAGCAGTGCAGGTGTTGAGTTTCAGGCCTTGCTAATGTGTTTGTGAATGGCAATGTGAGGCAGATAGATGGAGTCATATTTGATATAGAAAAAATTTCATAACAACTGAAGGTAAAATAGCTGCTGAATGTGATATAAAATGGTATTCTGTGCCTGGAAAATATAAAGCTGCCCCTTTAAAAAAAATGAGAGAAAACTGCAGAAGCAGAAAGTCTGAGCCAGTCTTTTCAGTCCTCTGGATGAAGTCTGAGGCAGCATCATTCCCACCAGCTTTGTCCAGTCCGCTTTAACCCAACTCCGGTTTGTTTGCCTATAAAATCCGGTCCAGTTGGTGAGGTGTGAACGCTAATCGACCTCTGACCTCTGGTCCTCCAAACCTCGGTCTTGGTGTTCACATTCGGTTAAATGTGAACACCAAGCGGACCGGAGACCGCTCCAAAAGCAGGAAGTGGACTACAGCACAGGGCATTCTGGGGAAATACAACCAAAGCTAGCGTGCTAGCCTAGCGTTAGCAGCAGAAATGGCTCCTGGTCTTTAGCCAAAGACTAAAGAGAAATCCTCCAACACTAAAACCTGACGCCTCCATCTTGTTTCCATCTGGTGAAGAAGGAAGTTGCTCTCTGTGTCTTCAGAGGTTTTTGTGTCGTTTCCTTCAGTGGTTCTTGGTGCAGCGCCCCCACAGGCCAGGAGGGGAACAGGTTGGTTTGACTCAGCAGAGAGAGAGAACCAGAGCAGCTGGAGGTGGAGCAGCTGATGGAGTTCTGGTTCCAGTAGAACCAGGTTGACCGGACCATCAGGAGGGAAAGAGCCTATTTGGAGCAACTTCAGAAGATACAAAAGAACTAGCTTATTGTGGTTTCTGTGTTTTGCTGTGATTTTTCCATTTTTAAAGGCCTTCTGTCCCAGATTTAGCCTCTTTAATACATCAACCTCAATTACAGACAAGTAAAACCTTCAGAAACAATTTTTTAAAAATTACAGAAAACAAATTTTTTTTTGGAAAAACCAAGATAAAATCTATATAAATGTCTCATTCAGTGGATCTGCTGTAGAGTCCAGTTGGAACAGGACTGAATCTGTGTGTTATCAGCTGAACACGCACACACACACCCACACACACACACACAGAGGCTAGGCATGATCAGTTCTGGAGTCAGTTTATCTGAAATGAGCTGCAGCTTTACTCCAACTACCAGACCGGACCTCCCAGTTCCACCCCCACATGCACTCTGAGGTATTACGTTACACAGGAATGTCTGTGTGTGTGTGCAGCATCATGTTTCCAGCAGAATGTGACCAGCTGAGCAGAATAAACTGGGCATTAAAAGGCTTGTTTAACTCCAACGGAACCAGTGACAGCTTTATGGAAGTGAAATTGAAGTGTTTACAGTAGAGGTTCAGATTCTGGAATGGGTCGGGTAAATTGTTTCAGGAAAAATCAAAGTGTTCCCCCAAAAGTCCCGCAGAACCAACCCAGTGACAGATTGTTTAAGAGCCACATTTCAGGTGCAAACAGCTGCTGCAGGATGCTAAAGCTGATGCTAATCAAGAGGGCGGAGACTTTTCAGGCCACATGACCCCGACATGGTTCTGTTGGATCTGGAGGTTCTGTTGGTTGTGGAGGTCTGGTCCTGACATGGTGGGTAAAATAGGAACACAGGAAGTGATTATGAGGACGACAACTTTCCAACAGCTGTGCTCTTTCTCTGTGGCAGCGAGGTCAGAGGTCATGTGTAGGAGAAGGGACGAGTGTGTCTGGAACAAAGCAGGTGCTGATGGTTAGAATGCCAGCCGGGGGTCATAGTTCAAAGGCCACAGGTCACTTCCTGTATCGCTCCATCACTGAGCTCTTCTTCATCTTCTGCTTTCACTCTCATCCCGTCCATCCTCACAACTCCGGTCCGGTTCAATCAGATGGTCCGGTCCGGGTCGGGATTGGAAGCTTTTTCCAGAACTTCTAACCATGTTGCTGCCGGTCTCTCTTGCTGCAGTGTCCTACTTTATCGTTTCCTTCCTGCTGCTCCGACTCCGTTAAACAGGATTGTAGAAGTGTGTGTGTGTGTGTGTGTAACTCGTCAGCTCTAATTAAGTTGGACTGCTTAACGAGCAGACAGCTAATTAACTACACACACTCGTCCTTCATCCCTGGTCTGACTTTCCCTTCTTACATCGTTTGTTCTCTTTCTTTGTTTCGCATTTTTTCTTCCTCAGTATTTTATTCTATTTTCTTTCTCTTTTTTCCTCCCATTTATTTGTTGCCCATTTCTTCCTCCTCTTCCTCGATGGTGTTTTTCTGGGTCAGGGGGGAGGGGAGGATTTGGGTCTTATTTTAGTTGCTCCACATATTTGCTGGGTTCCTGCTGTATTCAGCATCCCTCTTCCTCCTCTCCAATCAGAAGTAATCCCATTACGCTGCAGGAACGGCTTCTATTAAATCTTAGAGGATTTTCATCGTAGGATGAAGAAGAAGGTGATGATGATGAAGTCATCGGGCAGACTCTGGAAATGGATCCAGTCTTTATCTGAAGTTCTGCTGAAAGGTTCTGGTGCCCAAAGAAACGGGTCTATGGAGAATCTTGACCCGGTTCTGATCTGGTTCTGTTTGCTTCATCATGTGTTTTTGTTGTCAGCTCAGACATGTTGTCAGGTCGGTCTCACGGTTCTGGTTCTGTGTTTCAGATTCGAGTGGATGGCGTGCCGCCGCCGGCCCAGAATGCTTTGCTGTATGAGACGGTGGCGGTGGCGGAGGGCCAGCCCATCCTGAGGGACATGGTGTTCAGTCCGGACCACCGCAGCATCTACCTGCTGAGCCACCGACAGGTAAGGCCCGGTTCTGATTCCCCCAGAACCAACAGCTGGGTCCAGAGCTTCTGCTTGCTGTGACAAACCGGGCCTCCAACCGGACCTTACAATCACAACAGAGGCTATCCTGAATGCTAATGCTAGTTAGCATAGCCACCAGGGTGATGGACAGCCTTAAGACCAGTTTAAACAAATATGTAAAAGTGGCGTTCTGCAGCTTTAAGCCTCCAGGAAAAGACCAGAAGCCAAACAACAAACACTAAACCCTTTTCTGAACAAACACGTCAGTTTGCTTCTAAACAGGCCCGGTTTGGCCCGGTTCAATGACTGTCCTGAAACACAGCCAGTGGAAACCTGGCACCAGATCGGGTCAGAGCAGAACCCAACTGAAGGTTCTGGTTCTGGTCCTGTCTCCAGGTTCTGGTTCTGGTTCTGTCTCCAGGTGACCAGGCTGCCTGTGGAGAGCTGCCAGCAGTACAGCAGCTGCTCCGACTGTCTGGGATCAGGAGACCCGCACTGCGGCTGGTGTGTTCTCTTCAACAAGTAAGAGCATTCTTCTTCTTCTACTCACTGATTCATCACAGGGGCTCACCTGGAGGACCTGGAAGGTCCGAGTAGGACTGATTACTTTGGATACAAGTCAATGCAAAGTGCTCAAGAAGATACAAAGACCCACTATGTGTGTGTGTGGGTGTGTGTGTTTGTTTGTAATACCTTGGGGGGACCATTTTACTGACACATACTGTGTTGTGGGGACCCACTGCTCCTTGTGGGACTGAAGCCTGGTCCCCACGAGGGGAAACGCTGTTTGTGGGCCAGGGGTCAGATTTAGGACTAAGGTGTGAATTGAGTTTTGGTTAGGGTTAGGATAAGGGGTAAGGTTTAGGCTGTAGAAATTAATGAAAGTCAATGGAAAGTCCCCACAAAGACAGCCGCGCAAACATGCGTGTGTGTGTGTATGTGTGATCCCCTTTGGCGTCATTAATGTTGCTATAAACTCTCCAATCTCTCATCAGGATGTTTGATCTTCAGCATCCAGGCCAGGGCAGGAAGTTCCTGTTTAGAGCTCCATCAGTCAGCTGTCCCTTCAAAGTAAAAGCCTCAGCCACAAGGCTGAGAGCAGACCCTGGAGGCGGCTTGTTGCGTCTCTGAGTGTTTCTGTCGTTATGAACCCAGAGAGTCTCAGCTTGAAGGTTTATTGAAGATGTGATGCCCTTACACTTCAGCATCGCCTTCAAGTCTCCGTCTATTCAGGCTAAAGAGCCAGCGCAGAGTTTCCTCTGACGGTAGCTGCTTCTGGTATGCAGCTTTGCTCCTCTTCCTCCTCCTTCTCTCTCTGTCCATCTGCTGTTAATTAGATCATCGCTACAGGTCGGAGCTGCTGCTTTCTGCAGACGTCACCTTCACCTGCCGGCTGCTCCACCTCCATCGCCGCCTCCTCAGTAGTTCTGTCGTTAATCAGGAAACAGGAAGTTGGATCAGAAAAACTGAGATGATAATCTGACAATCAAAAAAGATGAGAGCCTGAAAATGGTTGGATGGATGGTTGGATGGATGGTCAGATGGTTTAACTGTCTGATGACCTTTAACCTCTGCAGGTGTTCCAGGAAGGAGTCATGTGACCGGTGGGAGGAGCCTCAGCACTTCAACACCCGTCTGGACCAATGTGTGTTCATCTCGGTTTCCCCTAGCAACATGTCCGTCACCTCTCCTCCCACTCAGGTGAGCGGCCGCACCCCGACCCACCTGCGGCCAGGGCTGTGTCGGCTCTAAGCTCCACCTCCTCCTCCTTTCATCCAGCTGACCATCAGGGTGCAGAACGTCCCGGAGCTTTCAGGCGGGGTCACCTGTGTGTTCGAAGACCTGACAGAAACACCTGGACAGGTGCAGGCAGAAGATCAGGTGGTGTGCATGTCGCCGTCGCTCGAGGAGCTGCCGGCACAAGCTCCTCCCTACGGTGAGACACACAGACCCACGGTGTGGTGGTGTGTGGTGGTGTGAAGGTGGTGTGAAGGTGGTGTGAAGGTGATGTGAAGGTGATGTGAAGGTGGTGTGAAGGTGGTGTGATGACGGTCGGCCATGTGTCCTCCAGGGGAGAAGCGTGCGGTGCAGCTCAGCCTGCGCTCCACGGAGACGGGTCTCCGGTTCATCTCCACCAGCGTGGTTTACTACAACTGTTCTGTGCTCGGCTCGTGAGTCTCCTCCTCTTCCTCCTCCTCTTCATCATGTCAGCTGATGGGTACCTTTGACATCCGGTACCTGGGAATCACTACCAGTTTTCGATACTTTTGTGTGTGTTGCTTTTTAATAATAAACGCTATTATTTTGTTTACATATTTATTTTTCAATATATAAAATTTAACAAATATATCAAGAAAACTTCCAACTCTATATTGGAACATTACATCTATGTTACAAATTTCTTTAAAGATAAAACTCTTCAGAGCAACTAATGGAGTGTTTTGTCTTTTTGCACAAATTAAAATCCAGCTCCATGAATTCCTCTCTGTCGTAAACGTCGCTATCGCCATCAGCAGATGTACGAAACATTTGTCCGTCCGTGATGCTGGCTACAGGTCGTCCGCAAGGAAAAACACAAACAAAACAAACCAACAAAAATTCTAACATAAAATTACTCATGAACAGAAATAAACAGAACAGAAATTTCCGCCGCTGGCCTTATTGCAAATATTGCAACCAGCATAATTTGCATCACATTTTGAAAAGTGGAGCCATACCTTTTAGCGTTTTGTACCGGCGATGCACTTAGTTCACTGAAGTAGCAGCTGCTGACGTCATTACGTCTTTGCGCTGCTATGCTGCTTTCAGGACAAGCGTGAAAATTCCCCACTCTTCCTCCGTATGATCGCAACGATGCGCTTAGATAGCAAAACATGGTAGCATCTGATTTTACTTGAATAGGTACTCGGTATTATCAGCAGAATTCGGTCAGTACCAATAAAATACCGAATTCGGTACCCATCCCTACAGCTGACCCTGCTGGACCAATCAGAGCCTCTCCCTCTCTCCTCAGGTGTACTTCCTGTGTCAGTAGCAGCTTTCCCTGCCTCTGGTGTAAATTTCGCCACATCTGCACCAACAACCTGAAGGACTGCTCCTTCCAGGAGGGCCGGGTCAGCAGCATGGAGGTGAGCTTCTTCTGGGAACAGTGTGGGAACGTTCTGGGAACAGTGTGGGAACGTTCTGGGAACAGTGTGGGAACGTTCTGGGAACAGTTTGGGAACGTTCTGGGAACAGTGTGGGAACAGTGTGGGAACGTTCTGGGAACAGTGTGGGAACGTTCTGGGAACAGTGTGGGAACGTTCTGGGAACAGTTTGGGAACGTTCTGGGAACAGTGTGGGAACGTTCTGGGAACAGTGGGAACGTTCTGGGAACAGTTTGGGAACGTTCTGGGAACAGTTTGGGAACGTTCTGGGAACAGTGTGGGAACGTTCTGGGAACAGTGTGGGAACGTTCTGGGAACAGTTTGGGAACGTTCTGGGAACAGTGTGGGAACAGTGTGGGAACGTTCTGGGAACAGTGTGGGAACGTTCTGGGAACAGTGTGGGAACGTTCTGGGAACAGTTTGGGAACGTTCTGGGAACAGTGTGGGAACAGTGTGGGAACGTTCTGGGAACAGTGTGGTAACGTTCTGGGAACAGTTTGGGAACGTTCTGGGAACAGTGTGGGAACATTCTGGGAACAGTGTGGTAACGTTCTGGGAACAGTGTGGTAACGTTCTGGGAACGTTCTGGGAACAGTGTGGTAACGTTCTGGGAACAGTTTGGGAACGTTCTGGGAACAGTGTGGGAACAGTATGGGAAGGTTGGGAACAATCAGAGGTTGGATGTGATGTTACCGTGGAAACAGGATCGTGAGGAAAGTGTTCCGATTTGTGGAAACCGGGTCAGTCTGGAGGTTTCCGTACGGACATTTTCTAAACTGGGTCAGAACTGAGACAGAACCCCTTGTGTTCGTATGTGTCTCTGCAGGGCTGTCCCCAGATCCTCCCCACCGCCGACATCCTGGTTCCGGCTGGGATGGTGCGTCCGATCACGCTACGGGCCCGGAACCTGCCGCAGCCGCAGTCGGGTCAGAAAAACTACGAGTGCGTGTTCAGCATCCAGGGCAAGGTGCAGCGCATCCCCGCCGTGCGCTTCAACTCCTCCTGCATCCAGTGCCAGAACACCTCGGTAAGCGGGCCCGACCCGGGAAGATCCGGTCCGGGCCTGACCCACTGTCCAGGTTCTGCCTGTCGGTAGGGATGAGGCAGGCAGAGTTCTGTTTCCTGGGCCTGGATCTTCAGAGACTGAAAATATTTCCAGGTGCTGTTCTTTGTTGATTTGTCTGGACCATTTTGGACCGGTCCTCGTTGGACCCGTCCTGGTCCACCGTCTGGACCTCGGTCTTCACCAAGACGCCTCTTCTGAGCGACGACACAGATCCGTCTCTTTTTGAGAACGCACGCCAAATGTCGCCCGTCTGCTCATTTCCTGTCCTTCATCTCTCTTCCTGTCAGCGAGGAAGAGACACACACACACACACACACACACACACACACACACACACCAGGCTGCGCCTGCAGACAGACCCTCAGTGTGTCTTTAATTAAATCTTGGCTCCCGGTGAAAATTGTCCATTTAGCCGTAAACTCCCAGAATTCCTGCTGGCTCCGTCTCCACAACAAAGACCCGTCTCTCAGCTGACGGGTCAGGTTCTGTGGGAGCTGGAGTGGAACCAGAACCAGCTAAATGCTGCTGGTTCAGCCACCTGACTAAATGATATGTGTAATTTTCTGAAGTGAAGTCTCGATGTTGAAGGAGGTTCTGGTTCTGCAGTACTGGTACGAAGGAGATGAGGCCGGAGACCTCCAGGTGGACTTCTCCATCGTCTGGGACGAAAACTTCCTGATTGACAAGCCCAACTTCATGAAAGGTATTCCTCCTTCATCATCATTCAGGCGATTATTGGTGATTTTTAATCTGGGGGACAATAAATGACCAGAACCACCTCGGTGGGCCAGAGGTCAGTTCTGATTCTGCCTGTTGGACGTCTCTGCAGCTTTGCTGTATAAGTGTGAAGCGCAGCGCTCCAGCTGTGGCCAGTGCCTTAAAGCGCCCCCTGTGTTCGAGTGCGGGTGGTGCGTGGAGAGCAGGAAGTGCCTCCTGCGGCAGCACTGCCCCTCGCCGGAGCAGAACTGGATGCACCACGGCCGCCACAACCTGCGCTGCAGCCACCCGCGCATCACCAAGGTGGGTCCGCCGCAGCGTTCCCCTCAGGGTTCTGTTGGGCGCTTCTGACCCTCCGTCTCCTGCAGATCGAACCGCTGACCGGACCTCGTGAGGGCGGCACCCGCGTCGCCATTGAGGGAGAGAACCTGGGTCTGCAGGTCAAGGAGATCACGCACATCCAGGTGGCCGGCGTCCGCTGCAACCCGGTGCCGTCGCTGTACGTCAGCGCGGAGAGGTCAGTGTGGCAAGTCTGGGTCAACATGCTAGGAACCAGGCTAGCAAAGATGTTAGCCTGTTAGCTAGCCTGTACTAGCAAACATGCTAAGGAACACGCTAAGAAGCATGCTAAGAAAAGAGGGTAGCAGACATGCTAAGAAACATGCTAAGCAGGCGTACCTCTGACTCTGCCGGTTCGTCTGCAGGATCGTGTGCGACATGGCCGAAGCCCTGCTGCCCCACTCGCCCGGCGGGCCGGTGGAGCTCTGCATCGGCGTGTGCAGCGCCGAGTACCGGACTCTGTCCACCCAGACATACTCCTTCGTGGTGAGTCTCCGCTGGGCCCAGTTAGCTTCTCAGATACAGGTTCCAGTTAGCTTTCCATGTAGCAAGCTCAGTTAGCTTTTTAGGTTTAGAAGACAAAAGTCCTGGTCATAGTTCTGGTCAGAACCGCCAATCCAATCCGTTTCTTGGTTAAACTGTTTCCCTGGTTTCCTCAGAGCCCAAGCTTCACCCGGATCCGCCCCCTGATGGGGCCCGTCTCCGGAGGAACCCGGCTGACAGTGGTCGGGCGACACCTGGACTCCGGCAGCGGCGTCTCCGTGTTTGTCCACAAGGACGAGTGTCTGTTTGTGAAGTGAGTCCATCGAGGTTCAGGTTCTTGAGCAGACGGGAAGCCGGCCCAGAAAACCTCCAGACCGCCGGCGGGTTAACGGCGTCTGTCCTCCTGCAGGCGCACCAATCGGGAGATAGTCTGCATAACACCCGCCTCGCCGTCCGGCGCCGGCCCCGCCCCCGTGCGTCTGATGATCGACCGGGCCGAGGTGACCAACGCCGAGGTCAGCTACAGCTACAGCGAGGACCCAACGGTCTCCGGCATCGAGCCCAACTGGACCATCCTCAAGTGAGATGGGTTTCGCCGCTGCGTCGCAGCACTCAGACTCCTTCCAACCACTGACTTCATTAGTTTACAACCAGGAGGGGAAATATTCAGTTTACACAGATAAACAACTGAAAAGTGTGGTGTGCAGAAGTTAGATGTTAGGAACGTCTGGACCAATCAGGGCTCTGGTGGAGCCGATCATTAATCAATGTCCGGTTGTAGATCCAAAGCCAGGAACTGAGCCATCAGAACCAGAACCGACCCAGAACCCTGATCCCATCCCTGTGTGTTTGTCCAGCGGCAGCACGCTGATCACGGTGACCGGAACCAACCTGCAGACCATCCAGGAGCCAAAGGTCAGGGCCAAGTACGGCGGCGTGGAGACCAGCAACGTAAGACACCGGCTGGAGCGCCGCCTCCTCTTCATCGTTCTTCCTCTTCATCCTCTTCATCCTCCTCTTCCTCTGCAGTACTGCACCGTGGTCAACGACAGCACCATGACCTGCCTGGCTCCCGGCCTCGTCTACAACAAGCCCGACCCGCCAGAGGGGGCGCTGCGGCCCGATGAGTTCGGCTTCATCTTGGACCAGGTACCGATTGGGTTCTCACCGGGTTCCGACTGGGTTCTGTGTGTGGACTCCATGCCAGCTCTCTCTCTCCTCCACCTGTCCAGGTCTCGTCTCTGCTGGTCCTGAACTCCACCCCTTTCACCCACTACCCCAACCCGACCTTCGACCCGCTCGGCCCCGCCGGGATCCTGGAGGTCAAGCCGGGCTCCCCCATCATCCTGAAGGTCAGAGGTCACGGGGGCGACGCGCGCCAGGGCTTACCTGCGGCTCACCAGGTGTGTTCTGATTCCAGGGGAAGAACCTGATCCCGGCGGCGCCCGGCAACGCCCGGCTGAACTACACCGTCCTCATCGGAGAATCGCCCTGCCTGCTCACCGTCTCCGAGAACCAGCTGCTCTGCGACTCGCCGGACCTGACCGGGGAGCAGCGGGTCGCGGTGAGTCCTGACTGGTTCTGATCGGTCCGCTCAGGACGAGGACCGACTGTCCCCACATGGGGACAGCGCGGTTCCGTCCGGATGGGCCCGTCTGGAGCTTTTGGGAACGTTCCCGACCCGTCGCAGGTCCAGTTGGGACCAGTTCTCTTTGAACTGGGACCGGTTCCTCACAGCTCCTGCTGGTTTCCCTCTGTGGCGCTGGGACCAGTTTGGAGCTCCAGGATGAAGATCTGCAGACGCTAATCAACCATCATCATCATCATCATCATGGCGTCCCATATTTACACAAACGCTCCACATTGAGTTTAGCCTGAAACGTCGCGCCGCGTCGGATTCTCTGCCACGCGAAATCTCTGTGTGAAAACTTCACACAGTCAGGACCCGACGAGCAGCATGAAGCAGGTCGGTCCTTCATCGGAGGAGGAAGAGAACGGAGCTGTAAAGGTGAAAGTCGTTAGCTGCAGCCACAAGTGAGGCTAATTTGACCTAATGAAGGGAATTGGAGCTAGTGAAGCTATTAGCAGCTAATGGAGCTAATGAGGCTAATTGGAGCTAATCAAGCTAATTGGAGCCAATGAGACTAATTGGAGACAATGAGGCTAATTGGAGCTAACGGAGTTAATTGGAGCCAACGGAGTTAATTGGAGCCAACGAAGCTCATTGGAGCTAACGGAGCTAATTGGAGCCAACGAGGCTAATTGGAGCTAACGGAGCTAATTGGAGCCAACGAAGCTCATTGGAGCTAACGGAGCTAATTGGAGCCAACGGAGCTAATTGGAGCCAACGGAGCTAATTGGAGCTAACGGAGCTAATTGGAGCCAACGAGGCTAATTGGAGCCAACGGAGCTAATTGGAGCCAACGGAGCTACTTGGAGCCAACGGAGCTACTTGGAGCCAACGGAGCTAATTTGAGCCAACGGAGCTAATTGGAGCTAACGGAGCTAATTTGAGCTAACGGAGCTAAGTGGAGCCAATGAGGCTAATTGGAGCTAATTTGAGCTAACGGAGCTAATTGGAGCCAACGAGGCTAATTTGAGCTAACGGAGCTAATTGGAGCTAATGGAGCTAATTTGAGCTAACGGAGCTAAGTGGAGCCAATGAGGCTAATTGGAGCTAATTTGAGCTAACGGAGCTAATTGGAGCCAACGAGGCTAATTGGAGCTAACGGAGCTAATTTGAGCTAACGGAGCTAATTTGAGCTAACAGAGCTAATTTGAGCTAACGGAGCTACTTGGAGCCAGCAGAGCTAATTGGAGCTAACGGAGCTAATTGGAGCCAACGAGGCTAATTGGAGCTAACGGAGCTAATTTGAGCTAACGGAGCTAATTGGAGCTAATGGAGCTAATTTGAGCTAACGGAGCTAAGTGGAGCCAATGAGGCTAATTGGAGCTAATTTGAGCTAACGGAGCTAATTGGAGCCAACGAGGCTAATTGGAGCTAACGGAGCTAATTTGAGCTAACGGAGCTAATTTGAGCTAACAGAGCTAATTTGAGCTAACGGAGCTACTTGGAGCCAGCAGAGCTAATTGGAGCTAACGGAGCTAATTGGAGCCAACGAGGCTAATTGGAGCTAACGGAGCTAATTTGAGCTAACGGAGCTAATTGCTGTGATGTCAGAATCTCACCAGATGAACGGAACGCAGCTTCAGCGTCTCAATAAGATCCAGAAAAACACTGTAGTTATTATAGAGCTGCAGATTCCAGATTCTGAACCTGAAGTCAGGCTTCGCTGGCAGCTGTTGATCCATTATTAACATCATTGATTATTAAACATCAGAGCGCCGTTATTAATTCATCAGTTTGTTCAAACTGGATCAATATTTACTCTGCAAACAGGAAACATTTTAATCAGAGCTGAGATGACGACTCACCTGAACACCAGCAGGAGCGCAGAATGTGTGTGTGTGTGTGTGTGTGTGTTTTATAGACTGTAAAACTCCGTCAATCTTTCATAAGCCATTAATTATATGAATATCTTTTATCCAAACAGCAAGGTTATATTTCGTTCTACTTATTGTTTTTACTCTTGTGTCTTTTCGTCTCATTACTGCAGGAGTGATTTTTTTCAGTTCTGTTACGTATATTTTCGGCTAATAACTAAGAAGTATGCTTATGGGTATAATAACACATAAATGTAATGCATTATATGTACATGTATGTACATGTATCCTATGGTAATATATACATGTACATATGAATCATTATATATTATTAATACTTTGAACAAGATTATGTTTAAACACATAATTTGTGGTGGTGCAGGGGTTAAGCACAGCCCACATATGGAGGTTCGATTCCCGGCCTGGCGACCTTTGCTGCATGCCTTAGCTTTCTCTTGTTACCCTCTTTCCTGTCAATTAACTATCAACTAAAGGCCAGTAGAGCCAATAAAAAGAGAAAACATTTATTTAAAATATTTCCATAAAATAAATTAAAGGCCTTTTTTTACGGCCAAACCATGTGACCCTTGACCCTAACCTGCCTGTCCTCCTGTAGATCCAGGTGGGCGGTCTGGAGTACTTCCCGGGGATTCTCCACATTTACTCCGACAACACGCTGACGCTGCCCGCCATCATCGGCATCGGAGCGGGCGGCGGCATACTCCTCATCGCCATCATCGCCGTGCTCATCGCCTACAAGAGGAAGACCCGAGACGCCGACCGGACGCTGAAGCGCCTGCAGCTGCAGATGGACAACTTGGAGAGCCGAGTGGCGCTAGAGTGCAAAGAGGGTGGGTGGTCGCTTGGCTCCGTCGCCCTCGGTCTGCTCGTGAATATAACATCCTGTCCGTCCTGCAGCCTTCGCCGAGCTGCAGACCGACATCCAGGAGCTGACCAATGACATGGACGGAGTCAAGATCCCCTTCCTGGAGTATCGGACCTACACCATGAGGGTCATGTTCCCCGGCATAGAGGAGCACCCGGTGCTCAAGGAGCTGGACGTACGTACGACCGCCGGTTCGGCCAAAACCCACACTTCCGCCGAGCCTCAGACCCCAAACGGTCCCGACCAGAACCCGGCCGGTAACGCTCCTCTCCCCCTGCAGTCTCCTGCCAACGTGGAGAAAGCTCTGCGTCTCTTCAGCCAGCTGCTCAACAACAAGATGTTCCTGCTCAGCTTCATCCACACGCTGGAGGCCCAGAGGTCCTTCTCCATGCGGGACCGAGGGAACGTCGCTTCCCTGCTGATGGCCGCTCTGCAGGTACCGACCTGAAAGTCTGAGGCGGGCGGCTCTGCTTAGAGCTGAAATAAATTATAATTCAAATTCTTCTTTGTTCTGCTTTGCTCCCGTCTCTGTGCCACAATCTGCAGAGGTCTCATGTCGCCCCGAACAAGATAACGCCCTGGGTGGTTGCTCATATGGCCCCTGTCAGAAACCCCCACCGTCTGAATCCTTACACACAGCAATCAACACACTAACAGTAAACAGTCAACTATGAACACTAACCAAGGAGCAGCTAGCGAGAAATAACTGTTGTCTCTGCGTCCTGCATGAAACCAGGCGGCGCAGATGATGGGTGACGAAAACAGGCAAAGAGTAATGAACGTTCTCTTTGTGCCATCGTACGTCCTTGTATTTACTTATTCAATGATTAACTAAATACATATTTTTAATAAAATAGAATAATAATAATAATAATAGGGGGCTGCGCAGTTGGTAGAGCTGCTGCCTTGCAGCAGAAGGTTCTGGGTTCGATTCCCGGGGTCTTTCTGCACGGAGTCTGCATGTTCTCCCTGTGCATGCTGGGTTCTCTCCGGTTCTCCGGCTTCCTCCCACAGTCCAAAAACATGACTGTCAGGTCAATCGGTCTGTAAGTTCTCCCTAGGTGTGTGTGTGTGTGTGTGTGTCCTGTCTGCCTCTGTGTTGCCCTGACAGACTGGCCACCTGTCCAGGTGACCCGCCTCTCGCCCAGAACGAGGCTGGACAGGCAGCAGCTCCTGACCCACTGGTGTTAGAAAAGGATGGATGGATAGAATAATAGTAGCTACTGCAGTGTGTGCAGAGCATTACAGACACTAAGAACGGCTCTCGGTAAAGAGCCGTTCAGAAGAATCTGATCGTTCCTGAACGTCACATCACTGTATTACAGGCTTTGTCACACAAGCACAGTAAGTGACGGCGTTTATCATCGTGTCCCTGAACGGCTAGCTTTGCTAGCATCCCCTCACAGAGCGTAACTTTCTTCGAGCTTCTTTTCTAAGTGACGATAAAAGTTGGACGTCGTCCCACCGTCTGTGAAAACGAAGCGTTGCTGAACTTACACGTCATTATATGCTGTCTTATGATTTATGTGGGGAAATTTATTACCGACGATTAGATGGGCATCTTGTCCCGCTCCGAGACAAACTGCGCGTGTCTCAGAGCGCCACGAGCGACTTAAAGGGAGGCGACGGCTGGCAGCGGGAACACAAACACCTAATTAGTGAGTCGCTTTATTGCTTGGCGCAATGGATATTTTGCATCCAGTGAAAACAAAGATGTTGACAAATAAACTGGACAAAATGGTGGCAATTTAGTGACTTTTCCACAGTTGTGGTCTTGAAATAAAACCCAGAGTCCTCAGCGTCTGAGTCCGAGACCATCAAGGAGTAGTCTCGGGACCAAGACCGGTCTCAGGTGCACAGAGGACCGAGCACAGAACCCTGAGGAACACCGTACATAATTCAATCTCAGACTATGATTCTGACCTGTGACCTCCGACCTGTCTCTTCAGGGTCGGATGGAGTACGCCACGGTGGTGCTGAAGCAGCTGCTGGCGGATCTGATAGAGAAGAACCTGGAGAACCGGAACCACCCCAAGCTGCTCCTCAGGAGGTTCGCGCTGGCGCCCACAGCACCACACCAAGTCGGTTCCTATGTGACCTTTGACCTCTGTCTGTTTAGAACAGAGTCTGTTGCTGAGAAGATGCTGACCAACTGGTTCACCTTCCTGCTGCATCGCTTCCTGAAGGTAACCCCGCCCCCCCGGGCTGCCGGCCAATCAGATCACTGCTGTGGAGGACGAGCAGAGGAGTAGAGTCGGACGCTGATGGGCCTGTGGCCCCCCGACCCGTATGTCTCCCCCCAGGAGTGCGCCGGGGAGCCGCTGTTCATGCTCTACTGCGCCATCAAGCAGCAGATGGAGAAAGGGCCGATCGACGCCATCACCGGAGAGGCGCGCTACTCTCTGAGCGAAGACAAGCTGATCCGGCAGCAGATCGACTACAAGCAGCTGGTAAAGGTTCTGGTTCTGGTTCCCGGTGGAGCTGAGGGTCCACCTTTCAGAACCTCAATAGTTTTACTGTTTACTGAGTCCAGCCTGGATCGCTGAGCCGTTTCCATAGCAACGGGTTTCCCATTAGGATTAGGAGCAGACTGAAGGTTCAGTGCTTCTGGACTAGCAAGGAACCGGTACAGAACCGATCCGGAAATCGTCAGGAAGACAGGAGCTCACAGAAGCAAACAGGTGGTCAGAACCGAGCTAACGGGCCCAGCGGGTCGCAGGTCGCGGGCCGGTTCTCTCGGTAGAGGCTGCGGTCTTCGGTTCCGTTCCCAATTGATGTATTTTGGATCTTTAAAACGTTTTCCAGCTCAATGATCTTCAGAACGCTGGGAGGATTTTCCCTTTATTATCATTTATCGCACTGAATCCTGGGAAAATGTATCGCGTTATCAGGTCTGCCTGATGCGGAGCCTTCGATAGTCTGCCGGTCCAATCAGAACCTAGAACACATTTCTCTGAAATGTTGCATGATCCCGTCTCTGTTTCTGACCCGGCATTCTGGTTTCAGAGCCCAGTCTGAGCCTTCAACCAGAACCCAGTCCTCTCTGGTTGTGGATCCCAGATCTGGGACAGAACCGGGTCAGAACTGAGTCAGACTTCAGGCTGGGGTCCCACTGGGCTCCTTAACTGGACCTTTAGAGTTTCCAGGCCAGACCCAGAGATGTTCTGCTGCTGGTTCTGGAGCAGGAGTTTTGTGGAAACAGAGAGTCTCTTCCTCAGACGCTGATGTGCATCCCTCCGGAGGGCGAAGCCGGAACCGAGGTACCAGTGAAGGTTCTGAACTGCGACACGGTGACCCAGGTCAAAGACAAGCTGCTGGACGCCGTCTACAAAGGAATCCCGTTCTCCCAGCGGCCGCAGGCCGACGACATGGACCTCGGTACCGCACCGCCACGCAGCCCAGTTCTGGGGGCCCCGTCTGACCTGTTCTGACCCGTTCTGTTAACGGTTCTGTGTTCTCAGAGTGGCGGCAGGGCCGGCTGACCCGGATCATCCTGCAGGACGAAGACGTGACCACCAAGATAGAGAGCGACTGGAAAAGGCTGAACACGTTGGCTCACTACCAGGTACGGAACCGGGCCCACCAGAACCGTGTCAGATGCTGTACTGAGTTAAAGAGAACCGGGTCCAGATCAGATCCGGTTCTTGCTCACAGAATGTTGTTGGCGGAAACGGGCCGGTGAAGCGGTTCGCCAACTGAGGTGTGGTTCTGGTTGCTAGGTAACAGACGGCTCCCTGGTGGCGCTGGTCCAGAAGCAGGTTTCTGCCTACAACATCGCCAACTCCTTCACCTTCACCAGATCCCTCAGCAGATACGGTGAGCCGGACCGGTCGCTGCAGTCGGCTTCAGCGACCGAGTCCAGATCCAGGACTTCTGCCTTATCAGAACCAGCAGCTGTGGGGAAAAGCTGAATGCTTCCAGACTGATTGTAGTTTTATTCATGTCACCATAAATATTTTGGTTCTCATCCGTTTGCCTCCGCCATCAGAGTCCTTACTGCGGACGTCCAGCAGTCCCGACAGCCTGAGATCCAGAGCTCCGATGATCACCCCAGACCAGGAGACGGGTACTGCAGAAATGGAGTCGACCCGGGTGTTTGTAGGAGCCAGGTCTGACTCAGCAGAGATCCGGCTTGGCCTCTGGTGACGCTCCATCGTTGTCTGTTTGCAGGAACTAAACTTTGGCACCTGGTGAAGAACCACGAGCACAGCGACCAGAGAGAAGGAGACCGGGGCAGCAAGATGGTCTCTGAGATCTACCTGACCAGACTGCTGGCCACCAAGGTAACGCTGTAAGACATGATCATCAGGGTTTGTGTAAGATCCAGAGTTAGGATTAGAGAAGAGTTCTTGGCTCTTTTGCAGAAGCTATGCCACATAGTCGGAAAGTCTTGGCAAAGACTTGCAGTGGAGTCTTTGGTCAGACCCAGGAATCTCCACAGAAATTATTTGGGCTGGTTGAGGCTCAGGATCCACCTGAGATGCTCCAGTTCAAGATGGGTAGACTGCGGTCCGACTGTTGATCGCTCTGCAGGCTGTAGATGCAGCATCTATAACTCGGATTTGATTTACTTAAGGGTTCCTGTCATTATTTAAAAGAACCGACGGTTTCTCCACTAGTTTCTGGAGACACAGAAGCTTTCCTAAAAACCCACCAAAAACGCCCAGGTATCATGAACTTGTCTGTGTTCGTTTTTATAGTTTTTCTTGGTCTGTTAGATTTATTTTGACTTTTGATGTCAAATATTTCATCATCATTCTGACTCTTAAATTATTCATTGGTCCTTCCACCACCAGGGGACGCTGCAGAAGTTTGTGGACGACCTTTTTGAGACCGTGTTCAGCACGGCCCATCGTGGCTCTGCACTGCCGTTGGCGATTAAATACATGTTCGACTTTTTGGACGAGCAGGCCGACAAACGGTCAATCACCGACCCAGACGTCCGGCACACCTGGAAGAGCAACTGGTGAGCCAAGAACCCGTGAAATTTGTCCCTGGACATCTTCCTATGATCCGTCTGAGTAAGCCTCCTCTGCGCGGTGTGCAGTCTTCCTCTCAGGTTCTGGGTCAACGTCATTAAGAATCCACAGTTCGTCTTCGACATCCATAAGAGCAGCATCACAGATGCCTGCCTGTCGGTGGTGGCGCAGACCTTCATGGACTCGTGCTCGACGTCCGAACATCGGCTCGGCAAAGACTCGCCGTCCAACAAGCTGCTCTACGCTAAAGACATCCCCAACTACAAAAGCTGGGTGGAGAGGTAGAAAGGCAGTTACCTTGGTCATCTCTGGGCTTTTCACATGTTGATGTTTCACAGCTTCGCAGACCAAACTTTAGAAGAATTAGATGAAACACTTCATTGATAGTTTCTCCACAACAACCAGATGAGACGTGAGTTCAGGTAACAAACCATCAGAGGTCACCAGATGGCCCATGTACACGTTTAGAAACAATATTGTCTGTACGGCTTTACTTTCATAATCAGCCTTTATCGTTGTTGTACAAAGAAGCACAATCAAGTATGTCTGAGTACGGCCCATCCAACATAAGACATGGGTAGACAGGTTCCTGAGGCTGCAGCCATCATGGAGGCGCCAGATTAATAACCCTGCTGGACAAACACCCGGTCCACCGTGCTTCCAGCTGCACCGTGGACCGGGTGCATCGGGCCAGACGGCTCTGCTTTGACCGATATACTTGTCGAGAAAATTTGGTCAACTGTGCTGAAAGACCAGCTGACCAGATCCATAATTTACAGTTTGGAGGACATGCAAGGCGATGCCCCGAAAAAGACAGCAAAGAGCAAAAGCAGCGCAGATGGGGGAGGCAGGAGAGAGAAAAGTGCCCACCTTCACCGTGGGCAGGAAGAGACTTGTTTCAGCAGTTTTTCAGATCAGATTTCAAACCATAGTGGGCTAATAGTCGGAAGCTGCTGATTTGCTCTCATTGTTGGGTTTTTGTAGATCTCATTGGAAAATCTGGCTTCTTATAAGAAATTCAGTTACTTTCAGAAACTCAAAACAGACCCGTCTTATGATTTGTCCACAAATCCTCAAAGGCATTTGAAAAGTCTAAAATCCATTTGGCTGAACAAATCCAGATTGTTCAGTCCAGAACCAGAAGCTGGTGTTTCGGTTCCGGACCGGTCTCACCTGTCTGTCTGTCATGAAGGTACTACAGGGACATCTCCAAGATGCCCAGCATCAGCGATCAGGACATGGACGCCTACCTGGTGGAGCAGTCCCGTCTGCATGGCAACGAGTTCAACACACTGAGCGCGCTCAATGAGCTCTACTTCTACATCAACAAGTACAAGGAAGAGGTGAGGCTGCTCTTTCCTTCTCCTGCAGTTCTTGGTTTCACAGCTTTTCCTGAAAGACTTCAGTTTGGCCCTCATTCCATGATTTTCATGTAGCTTTAGATGAGGCTTTTAAACTGGGTCAAACAGAACCAGAACTGACTCTGATACCTCCTGATAGAACCACAATGTTGAATCAGGAGACGGTTGGTCCACCGTGTCGGACTCTACCGCCAGACGGTCGGTCCACCGTGTCGGACTCTACCGCCAGACGGTCGGTCCACCTTGTTGGACTCTACCACCAGACGGTCGGTCCACCTTGTTGGACTCTACCACCAGACGGTTGGTCCAGACTGAGGCCAGACGAGTCTGGGAAGAAGAAAACCTGGGAGAACTTTGCTAAATCTGGTTTTCAATGTTTAATTATGGATGGATCACCGAATAACTCCTGACCTGGTCTGTCCCTCTGTCTCCGTCCCTCTGTCTCCTCGTCCCTCCGTCTCTGTCCCTCCGTCTCCTCGTCCCTCTGCGTCTCCAGATCCTGACGGCGTTGGACCGGGACGGTTACTGTCGGAAACACAAGCTGAGACACAAACTGGATCAAGCCATCAACCTGATGTCCGGCAGCAGCTGAGAACCGGCGCCGGACCGATGAGGGGGCGGGGCTTGGGAGGGACGGGGTTCTGCTGAACAGCCGGACCGGACCGAATCACCAGCAGTCAATCTGTCAATTGATTTATTGGTCAGATGGATTGATTGGACCCATAACCCAGCGGAGCAGAACCTTTCCTGAGACTCATGGAGCCAACCGGACCTCAACGGATTCTACAGCAGAACCAGGGCGGTTTGGATCGGAACCGCTACAGACTGAGCTCAGGACATAAAGTGACGTGTAACAGAAGCCCGTCCCGGCCCTCCAGGTCAGAACCGGGGTTCATCTGGACCTCAAAGCAATCTGGTTCTGACCCAGAACGAGTATCGGATCCTGGACGTTTGAAGCTTTAATGAAGGAGGCGGAGCCAAACCGAACATCAGGTGTCAGTTCTGTTCCGGTTCCGTGACACCGAGCCCGATCCGTTCAGAACCAACGCTTCCTGGCCCCGCCCCCCCGGCCCCGCCCCCAGCTCCTCATTGGTCAGTCTGCTGGCCGGGAGGACGCACTGCCCGACCAACCAGACTGTGGACAGAACCTCTGAATACATTCCAGCACAGCGACGCCGTCCGGGTCAGAACCAGAACCACTTGGGTTCTGGACCCGATCCGGACTGGACACACAGCCATGCTAACGGCGCCGATGTGGAAATACTGTGCAGAGCTGCAAACCTAGTGCCATGCAAAGACCGGACCAGAACTCCCTCAGGACTGGACTGGACTTGGACCAAATCCGGTCCAGAACCAAGAGAGTGGAGCTGAACCGGGCCGGACTCTTAGAACTTTTGAGACTCGTGGCCATAATTGTAAAGAAGAAAAAAATGAAGCTCAAATGATAAAATCTAAAAAATGTTCAAATGTAATCAGAACCTTTTGGACTTTATGGACCAGAACTTGTATAAAGCTGAACATTACATCTGAGTCCGACGGTACCGACAGGCCCAGAACCCTGCAGACCGTTCTGGACCGAGCCACAACAATCCTGCTCTGCAGATCCAAATGGGCTTTTTGGTACTTTTTTAACGAGCAGAACCGGAGCTCAGCGGGTTTGATGGCTCGGTCCGGGGACCGGGTTTGGACCGCCTGAGACTCGGCAGGAGACGCTCCGTCTGTGTTCTGAAACATTTACACATCACAGCGCTGGTTCTGGCCCGCTCAGAGGTCCGGTTGCTCTCCGATGTCAGATAGCACAGCTGGTTCTGGTTCTGTTCCAGTTGAATCATTTCCACTCGGGTCCAGAAACCCGGTGGACTTCCTCCCTTCAGGTCCGGTTCCACATCGAATTTCAGAACCGATGTTTGGGAAAAAAGATTCAAATTTCAATTTAAATTTTCATTAATGTTTAATTTATTATAATGAGAATAAATGTTGGAGTTCAGGTTCGTTTGCAGCAGCTGCTGCCCCCTGGTGGTGGGGTTGGGAACAGCAGCTGCAGGTGGAGCCGGTGACCTCTGGATGACCTCTGACCTCCAGGTGCTTGGTGTGAAATGTTGCAGCTCGGCTGAAGCCGTTTAATCTGTGTGGGCCCAAAAGGACCAGATGGAGGGCGGGTTCTGCGTTGTGTCGGTAGCGGAGGTCGGGTTCTGAAGCCACTAGCGTACCAGCACCACTGTTCGCCCGCCACTGGGTGTCTGAGCAGACCAAACCAGCCAATCACTGATCAGATCTGAAGCTCCGCCCACTTCCTGTTCTTCTCCACCTAAACCAGCAAATTCTGATCTGAGATCAGATCCACGGCTGGAGACCAGATGGAGGAAAGGAGGATGAACGGAGCTTCTCAGAGATCTTCCTCCACCAAACTTCTCTGCTTCCTGCTGAACTTCGTGAAGGAAACGTTCTGTCTCCTTGGTAACGAGCCAACCAATCATGAGCCTCTTTTCAAAAGCAGATTTCAAAGCAGATCAGTGATTCGCCGGGATTCCTATGTGGGAGGGCCGGGTCTAATTCCTGGAGTCTACAATAGGGACCTCCAACTTTTATGCATCCTTGCTTTAACCAACGAATGGCCCGCTACCGGATCAGCACCGGGCCTCTGCTGAATCGGATGGCGGACGGTCGGCCATTTAATCCAGGTTTTCTAGAACCTGGAGGGCTGGAGCTGGCGGGTCCTAGCCCAGACTCCAGGAATTAGACCCGGCCCGAGTCACACAGACACTCGGTTGTGAGATATTTATTATTTTAATTTATTTTTGTGATGGATTTTATTTATTGTGGGAGGATGGAGACGTTTGTCAGCAGGGATCTCGTGTCCCACCGGGGGACGGACCGCCACTCCGGACTCTTCGTCCTGATGAAGAGGAGGCGGAGCCAGCAGAGGGGATCCGAACACCTGAGCAGACCGTACCTGGTGTCTCGGGTCAACCGGCGCAGCTTTTAGGCTCCGCCCCCTCCTCTGCTGTGCTGCAGCACTGCCTGTGATTGGTTAATTTCAGGTGAACTCTGACATCAGAAGCTCCTCCTCTCCTGTTTCAGCCAGCTGACCTGGCTGCTGTGATGCCATTGATCAGGTGACGTGGTTCTAGCACCTGATTGGCCGCCTGCGGGTCACAGCGCCACCATCAGGCCATCCGTCGCTCCTCCTGGGAACGTCTTTATTCCCCGAGGCGCAGCCAAGTCCAGGAAGTAGTCGGGGCCCATGTTTGGTTCCATTCGCCATTGCCTTGTTTTTCTTGTGGTTTTGCTGATTTGAACGTCGATGCCTCGTCATGGCCGCCGTCTGGTTTTCTATCATGGCCTTTTGCTCAGTTTGTATATTTGTGTGATTTCACTAAATGTAAAGAAGAAAACTGGTCTGGTTGTTTCTGTTCTTTAATAGATCACCTGACTTTAGCCCCTCCCACCAAGGGCTTTGGCTAATTAATGGAGACCAATGCTGTCATTAACTAGGCCGAATCGCTGCTTGTTGAGGTCCGGGTTCTGGCAGAAGAACTGAACCAAAGCATCGAGACAAAGGTTTGGTCCTGTTTGGACGTCCTGTCCACCAGAACCCACAGTCAGTCGAACCGGGTCGCAGAACCCTGGACTTTATAGTTCTGACGCCTTCCCAGTTTAAACAATTTTTCCAGATTTTCTACAGAATATTCAGCTCAGGGTGATGATGGTTCTGACCCGGTGGAACATCCAGAACCTTCTGGATTTCTTTCTGCTACCGATCTGTCGTCTTTATGGTTTCCTGCTTCAGTCCACAGCGAACTTTAACACGATGAAACATTTCCATTTCCTGTTTAAGGTTTGTTGGTGCCTGATGTGTGTTTTACCACGTTGTCCTCGTGCTGAAACCTGTCGCACGAGTAACTCGCCAAGAAAAATGGCAAAAACAGTAAGACTCAGGAAGTTGAGTGTGATTTGCGGATTGGGACCAGTTGGTTGACTGAAGGGATCAGAGACATTCAGGCTGTCAAAAGGAGCAATTAGCTCCTCGACTTTGTTCAAGCATTTTAAAGCTTAAGCCTCCAGATCTCAGATTTTATTCACCGCTTTTTCAAAAGAACGATACAAACTTGGAACGTAACGGTGACCCGGCGTTCTGACGTCCCCGCTATGAAGAACGTCCCAGAAACGATTTTTCCTCTCACTTTGCTCCATCGAACGTCACGGTGCCACAAAGACAGCTGTGTGAGCGCACACACACACACACACACACACACACACACACACACACACACACAGCCACTCTCCCAAATTAACTGTTAATCATAAACGATAAGAAGAGCTGAGTCATGCGATTCCTCATCTTTGCTCTCACACACATTGTGCTGAATTTCTCTTTTCCGCTGTCAGCATGTTTTATTTTCTGCTGATGTTTGTGAGTCCAGATTATTTTATTTCCACTCCGGAGCGTCTCTGGATCAGACGGATTGTTCTCAGTCATTACGCCCGTTTCCTGCTGGAGGTCAGCGGCGTTCGCTGAGGTTGACCCGAGGAGCGTCAGCCGATGGTCAACCTGCTGCTGGCAACATGGCAACCAGAGTTTAGTTCATGCTAAATGATGAAGCCCTCAAACTGGACCAGCTCTGAAGTTTAAAGGTGATTTATTGCAGCACCAGAAACTCAACATGAGCATTAAGTTTGAAACTATAATATTTATTCATTTTTATTATAAATCCAGAAAAGAAAACTAAAACTTATTTTATAGTTCAGGAAATTACTGTAAACATTAGCATGCTAACCCCTCAGGCTGGATGTTTTCCAAATTTCAAGATGGCCGCCATTTTTGAGCTGTTGAAACCAATAAATGCTTGTTTTGTCACATGATAGTTTTCCAAATTGGTCAGTCAGTTCATACAACTGTAAAGTGAACCGGAGGAGTCGGCTGATGAAACAAGGCCAACGGTCGTCTTAACGGTTAGCATTAGCTTCTGCTAATTTTCTAATGAAATGAGTGTTTTTTCCATATCCGGCGAATGTGTTCAGTAGTTTAGTTTTGGCTACCAGTAAGTTTTCATGTGTTTAGCTTTAGTGTAGCTTAGGGCGCCCCCTAGAGGACATGGAGGATTGTTAGGTTAACTAACCCACTGATCACTGTACTTTCTGCTATAACATGAGGTTTTCTTACGGTTTTTCCACATATGTTAATATCTCATTTGTCAGAAAGCTGAAGTTTTATATCTTTTTCTTTAGGATAGAAATGCACCACAAACCTATGTGAGCCAAACAGGCCAAAGGTTTTCCTCCCTTTTCATCCCTTCTAAGACATGAACAGAAACTTTCCGTAAGAAGGAAGGAAAGAAAAATGCATCCAAACTATTTGGACTATTTCTGACTTATTTTCAGTGGCTAATAAAATCCTCTGACTCTTTTGTGTTGGTCTGAATGGTTTAAAATCTCAACCTACACAAACATGCAGTGAATAAATCCATTTTCTACCAAACAGTTGAAAATATATAAATCTGTTTTCACCGAGGCTCTTTAAAACTGCGTATTTTTGACATTTGTGACTCTATACAAAATAGACCAGGGTGAAATTCCCCCATGTCCGCCAGGGGGCGCCGCAGTAGCCTAACTGGTTAGCTGTGCACACCACTGGTATTGTATATTCTCCAGTACAACCATGGCAGCCATTTTGAGAATTGTCCATCAAAAAAAGAAAACACAAAATCCAGAAAATAAATATTTCTATGTTTCAAAACAGAACTTTAAGCAGTGATTGACGACTGGCTGATTTTCTGTAAATGTCCGAGACGATGAACTGAACTGGATATGTGAACTTGGTGCTGATGGGCCTGAATTTTCCCACTTTGGACAGAAAAGGAGATTTCTTTTTTTTACCTTCCGCCTCCGGTTTGGGTCCAACCGGATCATCGTGACCATCTTTTATTTCTTCACAGAAATAAAAGATGGTCGTCATGGGAGACGCAATTTAAGCTTTTTAACAGACAGCCGGAGGACCATACTGGTTCCTAGTTTGGAGTTAAGGTTTCACTGGGTTCTTCCCAGTAAGAGGAGCTTCTGCTCGGCAGCATCTCTTTCCTCTCAGATCTTCGTCGTCGGACTGGGATTCCTGATGTCCTACCAGGGATTAGACCCAGCCCTTAATGGAGCGCTGGAGTCCCTCAGAAACAACCGAACTGAAATGACTTTTGTTCTTATTTGCTTTCCCAGAGCCGACTGCTCATCTCCACACAGCTAAAACTATAGGTATCCAGGGATTAGACTGTACCCCAGGCCCTCACTGGACCCGTCTATTCCCAGATGACAAACCAAACCAAATCAACCGACATCCCTGCAGGCACTTCTGCGATGAGACTCAGCGAAGGCAGAAAGAAAGTACCCCCTCCTGGAAATAATTTAAATCTGACATGGAGTATAAAAAGATAAAAAGAAGAAGAAAAAAACAAAGTGCACCCCTTGATGCAGCAGGTTGGAGAATCTGGAGGGTCTAGGAACTCTGGGATGCATCTAAAACCTGGATTAGACTCAGTTGGCATCCAACAACAGGCGTCCTAACTATCTGTGCTACCCGTCAACCCGTCCTACCGTGTGACGCCACGTCGATGCTACGTCACAATCTGCT